>VDFB02058242.1:697894346-698017517 GCA_007258455.2 Sequoia sempervirens | reverse complement strand
GTGGGAGATGGTAGGAGAAGGTGGGAGAGAGGGTGGGAGTGTTGGAACTCTAAAATTTTGAGAATTTTACAAGTTGTTCATACCCATGAGTTTCTGAATGAGTCCTTACCGTAGACACAAAAATCCTCTCTTCATAAAATTTTACCCATATTTTTCCATATGGTCCCATAGAATCCATTGAGTCATGAATATTTCACTATATAATCCATATCGGCAAGAGATGGTGAGGGTCTCCTTGATCCATAATGTTTTTTTTGCTAATATACATATGTTGTAGGTCTATCGACAAGACTTCAGAGATGTCACACCGATTAGAATTCATATGCAAACACCCATCGGCAGGACACAATTCATTGTTTCAGCAACAAAATGACATATCAGTGAGAAATCTTTCATTGGGATGAGTCATAGTGAAATCATATTGTCTTACCGATCAGTGCCCGAGCAAACGTTTCGGCCAAACCAAAAGTCTTTAGAGTGAGGTCTTGCCGAATGTATTATGTCTCACCAACTAGCTCATAGAACGACGTATCAGCTAGACTAAAGGTTATCAGAATAAAGTCTTAGTGAATGCACCTGGTCTCGCTGACAAAGCATAAGGGGATTATATCAAATGACTCTCAGGATGAGGTTATGTAGTCTTTCCGACTCATATGTCTCACCGAAGTGTTTCATCGACAAGAGAGTAAATATGTTTCATCGATTGGAAAACATACCACGGGGTGTATCTTGGTAAGACACAAAGTATTCTATGAAACCTCTCCCTGACTCCAAAAGTCATAGCAAAACATAAGATAAAGGGATATCTATCGGCAAGACAGTGGTTATCACTATATGTCATAGTGAGTCATTGTAGGTCATACCGATTGGAAAGAAAAGTGAACTTATCGCCGAGACAATAATTATCGAGGAGAGTCATATCGAACACATAAGAGTCTTACCGATTAGGATACAAAGGGTTATATCGGCCAGACTTAAGCCGTCGGTGAAATGTCATGTAGCAATTTTTTAGTCTCGCCGATACTATTGAAGGTGGGTCCCGTCATTGCCATCAGAATGAAGTCATGAAGTCTTACTGACTCCTATGTCACAGTGACAAGAATCAAACTTGGAGATATGTTCAGTGAGATTGGCTTCTTCGGTGAGGGCTATGTGAATCATACCGAATGAAGGTTCATCGGCAGGAAAATCGCTATGTCACGGCAATCAGAAAGTGAACTTAAGGAGATGTTTTGGTAAGACATGAAGTGAGCTGTGGGACATCTTGCTGATTCCATAAGGCACATCGATGGTTTTCATCGATGAGAGTTCCAGCGATATACTTGTGATTGAAGGAATAACCGTCGGTGATACATTGAACATCGGTAAGACTGTGTAATGTCTTCATAGGAGTCTAATGAACAGTTGTAAAGGATTGAATGAAATAACTGCTTGGATGTGAATGCGAATGGATGCAAATTTTCATGTGGCTGATATATAAAACCTATTTTTTACAACAGCGAAGAGGAGAGATAGAGTAAAAAAAATACAGTAGGATACATAATTTTTTAAGACTATGATGCATGATTGAAAAACAATGGAGATTTCAATTGAATTTTTGATGTGATGAAATTTTTCTGGTGTCAATTGTCTGTTGTGCTCATTGAAAGTATTACTAAAGTTGTCTCCAAGATTGATGCTTTCTAGTTATTTAAATTGATGTAACAAATTTATATTAAGTTTATCAGTGCACATTTGATGTATCTATGTGGTTGATTGATTGGCTCTTTCAAGAAAAGATTAAATTCTTTTAATGGATCATAGTAATCAGGGAGATTCATTTGGATCATTAAGAAGAACTTGGTAGTCACATTCTTGCATATTTATACAAGTTATAAACTAAAACATATGCCAAACAATTTGAGTTTCTTCCAAAAAAAAATTATTCATTTAAGATTTCATTTGACTCTGCATACCCAATAAGGCACTAGTCTCTGCATTTTTATCATTTAGTTTCATTATTTTTTTACATCTATTAACTAAACATATTAGGTTTGAATTTTAATGTTATATAATTTATACCAAATTCCAGTTTTATTTGTCCACTCCCATCTGCCATTGTGGGAAAAACATTTCAAGAGAGATAAGCACAAGTCAAGTCTACCTCACTCATATAGGTACACCTGCCTAGGTCTGGCAACACCTGAAGAGTAGAAGGTTCAATTCATTTGGCCTTGTCTAGTACCCTGAAACGTTGTGAGAATCTTGGCAACCTTTTTGTGGTTGAGCCTGCATTTTGAGGCTAGCAGGGGGAGAGGTGGGATAGGGTTGGAAGGGTGGGAGAAGGTGGGAGAGAGAGGGTGTGAGAGGGTGAGAGAGGGTGGGAAAGGTTTGGAGGGTGGGAGGTGGCAGGAGAGTGGGGAGAGAGTTGGTCCAGCGCTCCTCCTCCTGCCTCCCTCTCGCTGTTAGATCTCTCTCTCTCTCAGCCACTCTCCACTCCTACCCCTCTCCCTCTGGTATGTATCTCTCTCTCAAACCTCTCCCTCCTGCCCATCTCCTCTCTGCGTCTCTCTCTCTGAGCCCTCTCACCTACCGGCTCTCTCCCTCTCTTGGGTCCTCTCTCTCTCTCAGCCCTCTCCTCCTGCTGTCTCCTCTTGGGTCCTGCCTCTCTCCAGCCCTCCACCCCTCTCCCCTTTGTTAAGTCTCTCTCCCTCAACCCTCACCCCCTCTGGGTCCTCCCTCTATCTCTCCCCTCTACCCCTTGGTATAAGCCTTAAAATCCTTTTAAATCTTCTACCCTCTACCTTAGCCCATCCCTCTTTCTCTCTCTCTTTTCCGCCCTCTCTCTCTCTCTCTCTCAAGTATACTCCCTCTCTACGGGTGTCTCTCTCTCACTCCCTCCTAGATCTCTCCTAGTGCCCTTAATCCTCTACCCTATAAATGTACCATCTAAAGGCTTTAAAACCAAATTTATCATACTTTAGGCAGCTATTAACTAGTGAAATATGTCCATTTAAGTTCAAATAATGCTGGTGTTTTTGTTATCACTAAAAATGGTAAAAAATCACAATATACTCATGATGTCGGCCCACATTCTGCATATTCTCCTGGTTTTGTGTGTGCTTTGACAAAAAGTAGCTTTTTGGTGATTGAGTGAAGTGTGCATGCATGATTTTGAGATTCCACCACCTTTTGAATGTTCTTTCCATCACCTTTGCATGAAATAGAGTTTTCACGTTGAGAGGCATATAATATCAATTCAAGTTTGAATTACAGTGATAATTGATATACAATTGAAATTTGGAGGGGAACAAGCTTTTGAAGAAGTCAAATTTTTGAGGAGTTTGAGGAAGGAAAAGCAAAGGCTGCATATTGGGTAGAACTCCTCCATTTGAAACTTTGATTTTTTAGGTATGTGAAATCTTTGTACATTTTCTTTCATTCTATTATGGCTTGCTTTCATTTTTGTTGTTTTGCTTATTCCATGTTGATCAAATTGTTTGTTTGTGATGCAATATCAAATTGTGAAGCCACTCAACAACATCATTTCTTTAGGGAAATTCCTTCCCAAATCAAGTCAGGAGAAGATCAATTTATTCAAACTTTTTCAAATTCATCCAAAACTACTTTTCATTCAACCGAAATCCATTTATTTCATTTCAAGTTATAAGGCTATTAGTAGCCAATTCACCATCTCCATATAGCAAACCATTTTCAAAATCAACTTTCAACTTTGTTCTTGTCATAAACAATACAACAATCACTCATCAACTCAACTTACCCCTTCAAGGAAAAAACAATCAAACACCTTTGTTCCTTAGACCTGCAATCAAACATCATCCCAGCCATTTAAGATATCTTTGCTCCAAACAACACATCCATCATCCTATCTTCACTTAAACACCATTTGTAACAACAATAAGTAGCATTAGTTTAACACTATCACTAGACCTTTAATATACCAATTTCATCATGTTTTGATTGTAATATTCCAATATATCAGTATATACACACTCTGACTACTTTGCATTCAAGACACCATTGCCATATATTGGAAACATATGCCAAAATCATCAAATATTTCACAATCTACCTTCAAAACATTACCAAGCATAGACACAACTGTGGCATCACAAATGAGATTGCTCCCAAGCACTTAACAACATTCCTTTCGTTGTTTCTACATATTCTCTATTTTTAGCAAACAATGCCAAATATCTCTAGTATGCCAACATTCCATCTAATCGGGCGATTCCTTTTCTATCATAAAGCATTTACACAATCCCAAAACATATTCTGAGGCCTATTTTGATCCTTTTCAACATACAATAAAATTTTATACACTTATTTCACAAAACAGAGTAGAACCAGCATGCTGTCTACTAGTAAAAGCCCTTAAATAGGTCAATTTATCAAAGAAAGTCATCATAGAACTACTCACTAATCCACCAAACCTGAAAATAGTCTTAGGCCATGTGTAGAAACTCATAAATAAACAAGTTTCAAGATGGGAAACACCCATCAATACACAAAATCAGTAAACACCTGATTATAGGGTGAAAGCACACCAACCATGAGGGTTTCTTTAATGAAACATTTGCAAAACCTCTACTACTCTGCCCAACAATTGAAACATGCTTCATTAGGTCTGAAAATTATTTTGAAATCATTTCTAAGCTCCTCTACATGTTGTTTCCTCAAACCCTACTTGAAAACACCTTTTTTTTTAATGAGAAAAATCAGAATTTTGTTCATGCAATAGTATCTCGACTTCTTATTTCTATTTACCCCTGCCACACACATCTTCACATTGAAAAGACACTAAATATGATCCATTACACCGACCTACTAGCCCTACATCGGTGGAATGGCTAAGAATCACTTTTTAGACTCTCAAAACAATTCTAAGGAAACCATAGACCGAGACTTAGGAAACTAAGTTCAAATTCTTGATTATTTGAATTACAATTCCTACAACTTTCAAGAATGAAAGAAGTCTCTTTCCCTGACAAGAATCAAATCTTAGAATGCTTGAATCACTATGCAACCTGAAAACAAGAGTAGAAAAGCTTTCCAAACTAACTGAGTAGAGGTTTTTTTATTGATTTTTATGGATTTTTGGGATACAAGATCTACCTTTCTTGAGCTTACAATGCTTTTTAAAGGTGTCTAAATTAGTTGAAATAATTGCTTCTTCATCTTCATCAACCCATCCTTTCCCTTCCACAAAAAAGACTCTTCACCTTCCTGCTTTTGTGCAATTTTACAATAATTGTTAACTTTTGTTATAAAAAGCAACTTTTCAATAATATCACCTAGTGACCTATTTCATGGTGCAAATACATTGAAATTCATCATTTCATGACCTTCACTCATCATATTTACTTGAACATTACAAATTGAACAAATTATCCTTTTGAAGGAATTTCATGACCTAGGTGCACCAGTTTGTTATGTTACAACCTTACGTTGTTAATGGACTTTCTTTATGCATGCTTCCAAAGCTTTCATTGAGTTATGCTTCCAAAGCTTTCAATTAGTTAATTTGACAACTTAGCACTTTTTGCACAGGTAAAATTATTCGTCATGCCGAAGAAACGAACTGTTAAAAGGAAAAAACTAATAGATGATCAGCTCCAAGCCTTGAGAGATAAAGAGAAAAAATGGATGAGGGAATATCATGAAAAGAAGAAATTCATAATGATTGATGAAAACAATCCAGTTGTAGAGGAACCTCAACTTTCAAAAAGAGAAAAGAAATTGGCAGCACAAAGGGCACAAATGTGAAAGAGCCGTGTTAGGGGAGATGTAGATACCGTAGTTGGAGACACACTCTCTACCGTAAGTGAATACGAAGGGACACCATTAAGCACAAGCAAATATGGAGGGACACCATCTACCACAAGTGAGTATGGTTGGACACCATCCACCACATATGAAGTTGAGAGTACATAATCACTTAGAGTTGATGAACAAGGTACGCCATCATCCCCATGTGAACCTCAAGGTACGTCTTCTATTCCACCCTCAATCGAAGGTATGCAATCTAGCCCACCCCAATTCAATAGTGATGAAATTGCTAATGTTGAGATGTATGTACCTAAGAGAACACCACCTAGAATTTTGTGTAGAAAGCCAAAGTTTTTGATTAATATTGATGAGGATATTTTGCAGCACATGGAAGGTAAGATTCTAGAACGCACTTGTAGAAGATATGTTGATAAGATTTGAAAAATGTTCTTTGAAAGGCTAAATGAGACCGCAAGATGTCAACTATTTGTTCAAATGATGCGGGGTTTAAAGTATAGAAACATCATGAAGACTCTTGGGTTGAGAACATCGAATGCATCAAGTGAAAACACTATTGTGAAGAATCTAATGGATGCTTATGACAATGTGGGTAAGACCTCAAGCTCAAAGGATAGTAATGTCACCCGACGTGTCATTACATTGACTTTGGTAAGATATCAAACAAAGAGATATTGCCTCATTAAAAAGACAAGTGAACAAATGGGAATTAGTAGAATTTTTTTATTAAAATCCGTTGAAAGGCGGAAAAGAATTGAGGGCACCGATTCAAATGAATTATGGGAATTCTCAGGGAGATTGCCACACAAATATAAAAAAGTTGTTGAAGCATTGAGAACACTAATTGAAGATTATTGGAAGAATAATACAAGGCCATCTCCGAATCAAAGGGATGTCATAAGAAGGAGAATCGGTAGTCGAAACTGTAAGCCACATCCAAAGCATTTTTTGGATACGACTCAAACCCAATTTTTTCACAAATTTCAAAATGCTTATCCTCAAATTAGTATTTCTCAAAGATTCTTTTAAATTCTTAAACCTTTTTATGTCAAGATAAATCACACACACACTACTTGTTGCTATAGACTACATATTGAATTTGCTCACCATTATGATGTTTATCGTTCTATATGTTTAGATTTTCATACTAATAATGTTTTGCATGATTGTGGCATAGAAGCCCCACCAAAATCTTCAAGAGAGTTCTTATCAAAAATTTTATGTCAAATAGAGGATGGCCAAATATTCTACATGAGAACATGCTTGGATGGTTCATGCGAGCATTGCGGTGGCTTGCAATGAATGCGAGTATGTCAACATATGGAAAAACCAGATGAGGTGGGGCATAAAATAGTAGATTTTGAGAAGTATAAAAAAGTGGCATACGCTACAAAAGATGGGTCTCAAGCAAAAAGGTGTGATTTGGTTGTTGAGAAGATTCCAGTGTATCATTTTATGTCCATGTTTCATGAGAATCTAGTGTATGAGTATGCAAGGCATACCCATAGAGCCTGATGGTTGGACACACAATTCAAGCTATGCAAGGACACCTTTCCACTTGGCAGCATAGTATCAATGGTTGAATTTGCAGAGAACTACAGTCTACAACCACAACGTGAGGTGCAGTCACAATATTACAACTCCACACAATTTTTGATATTTGTACACATAGCATTCATTCATACAGCTGATAGTACAAAGGACCAAAGGAAGGTATTGAGGGAGTATCACTTTTATATTAGTGATGATCACACACATTCTCCAGAGTTCATGCAAGGTTGCTTCCAGATGTTCTACATTCATTTGGATCAAAGGGGCATATCATATGGTTGACATATAATATGGTTAGATAACTGTGCAACACAGTTCAAGAATGCACACATGTTCTACTGGATGTGCAGGATGTATCTCACTACACGTGTTCAACATATGTGGAACTTTTGTGAGGCCGGACATGGAAAGGGGGAGCATGATGGTGTGGGAGCATGCGTGAAAAGAGCATTAGCACAAGAAGAGTTAAAGTATAAAGGTAGTGCATAGTTGAAAGATGCAAGATCAATTGTCGAGTGGTGTAATGCTTCGATGGGTCTAGGTAATGAAGGTACATTTTCAGTTCATAGATTTTTTTGGTTGATGGATGATACTAACATTGCACCATATGAAGATTGTTGTACACTAACAGGATCGAGTGAGTTGCACTCTTTCCTTAACTCAAATGCAGATTCATGGAGTATCGATACACATAAGATGGCATGCTTTTGTTCTTCATGTACAATGAAAGCCTGGAATGATTCTGAGTCAGGGGAGTGGGTTGACAAATGGTTGACAAGTTATCTTATCCCACTTCACATGTATCACCCTCTGATGGCATTGGAACTAACACAGATGGAATCATCAGTCGACTTTGACCATGTATCAGATCTAGTTCAACCAGGTAATATATCTACTTGCTTAGTATTTTAAATTCCATATTGTTATCTTACTTTGTACTGTATTCATAATGTTGACTAATTTGAAGAGATATGTCACACATATAAATGCAGGGCATGTTTATGCAGTTATTGCAGATGAAGACAATGAAGAGGGTACAAACTATTACTTGTGTCATTGTGTTGAGGCAAAAAAGAAATTGGAAGCCCTAATTATAGATGGAGAAAACATTGAATACCCTACAGGCCCAGTTGTTGTTACTGGAACATGGCTAAGAAGGTACCCACATAAGAGTGTTAAACATTGGTTGTTTGAGGAATTTGACATGCATTGTAAGATTCTTCATTACTCAAACCTTGTTGTGGCATCCAATGTTTGTTTGACCAAATATGGGGGTAGACCTTTGAACAAGACCTTGTGGAAGGTCTGTGAGTCTGACCATGAAGCAATACTTGACACAATAAAGAGTAGAGCAGACCCAGATGGTTCATTGGATTAATTTGTAAGTATATGCACAATGGTTCTTATTAATTTATACATGTATCCACGTCAATTTGGTTGATGCCAATGCTATCATCTTATTTTACTTTGTGTATCTATATGTAACCAGGCAAACATTGATTGGTTTCCCCTTGCATAAAATGCAAATTTATGAGCCATCCAAGAGAATCTCAAGCAGAAAAGCAATGCAACATCCTTATTTTGATGATCTTGAAAAATCTCAATTATGATTTTAAGCCATTACAAAAGTGTGTGCAAAGCTCGGTGAGGCAATTTCAAGTTATTCATTTGAATTTAACCTTATCATGACCACCTATGATGTAGACATTATAAGAGCATCTCAAATTTCAAGAAATTCTATTTATGAGAGGTGTTGTGTGCAATAGGTATCTTGGGACTTTTTTATTTGAGAGTTTTTACACATGTAAAAAGACTGTTTGAGGTTTGTTGGTATTTTGGTGATGATTAAAGACTACTTTCTTTGTTAAATTTGCCTATTTGGGGTTTTTTAGAAGCAAATAAGTTGGGACAGCAGACATGTGTTCCAAAATAAGTGTCTCTTAAAATGATATATGTTTTTAATGGCCAAAATGGGTACCCTAAAATGTATTTATCCTGTAAAGATTAATAGTGGTTTGCATGTTACACCCGATTTAGTTTTTTAGCACTTATAAACAAATTTGGTCTTCTAGTGCAAGAAATTTTAAAATTTGATTAAACAGTGTTGTAAGAGTGTTTTAGCTTTATTCATGTCAAAATAAAGATGAATAGAGTGTACCAAGGTCTGGTAAAAGTTTGGAAGCAAGATTTGAAGGTTAGGTGTCTTTTTGCCTTGTGAAAAGTTGCAAAGTCGTGCAACTTTCGTTCTCCAACTCGTCTGACCAAATGGACTATTCCAACATGTCTGAATATGCATGTTTATGCTAGGCATGGTCCTCTTTCACACCCAAACACACGGAATCCCTCCGAGCTATGTTCAACCAAATTGATCCTTTTAGGGACTAAAGGGAAAAATGGCTGCAAACTTCAGCATGAGGTTACTCGGACACTGTGATGCTTAGAAACTTATAGTCTAATTTTATGGGATCATGTTGGCCCCTATACAATAACCTCTCTCAGTTTTCATTATGTCAGAGTGGTTTTTTCGTAGTGTCCAGTTTTCAGTTTATGTAAAAAGTGTCAAATGGAAGCAGTGGAAAGTTGCAAAGTGGTGCAACTTTCGTTTTGTAACTTGTGTGACCAAATAGGCTGTTCCAACATGTCTGAATAGGCATGTTTATGCTAAGAATGGTCCTCTTTCACACCCAAACACGCGGAACCGCTCCGAGCTATGTTCAACTGAATCGATCTTTTAAGGGTCCAAAGGGCAAAATGGTTGCAAACTTTAGCATGAGGTTACTCGGACACCGTGATGCTTAGAAATTTCTTATCTAATTCTATGAGATCATGTTGGACCCCTCTACAATAACCTCTCTCAATTTTCGTTATCTCGGAGTGGTTTTCCCGTAGTGTCTAGTTTTCAGTTGATGGAAAAAGTGTCAAATGGAAGTAGTGGAAAGTTGCAAAGTGGTGCAATTTTTGTTCTGCAATTCATGTGACCAAACGAACTATTCCAACGTGTCTGAATAGGAATTTTTACATTAGGAATGGTCCTCTTTCACACCCAAACATGCGAAATCGCTCCGAGCTACGTTCAACCAGATTGATCCCTTAAGGGTCTAAAGGGAAAATGGCTACAAACTTCAACATGAGGTTACTCGGACACCGTGAAGCTTATAAAATTTTAGCCTAATCCTATGAGATTGTGTTGGGCCCCTCTACAATAACCTCTCTCGGTTTTCGTTATCTCAGAGTGGTTTTTTCATAGTGTCCAGTTTTCAATTAATGGAAAAAGTGTCAAATGGAAGTAGATGAAAGTTGCAAAGTGGTGCAAATTTCATTCTGCAACTCATGTGACCAAATAGACTGTTCCAACGCATCTGAATAGGAATGTTTACACTAGGCATGGTCCTTTTTCACACCCAAACACGCAGAATCTCTTTGATCTACGTTCAACTAGATCAATCCCTTAAAGGTCCAAAGGGAAAAATTGCTACAAACTTCAGCATGGGGTTACTCGGACACCGTGATGCTTATAAACTTCTCGTTTGATCCTATTAGATTGTGTTTGGTCCCTATAAACTAACCTCTCTCAGTTTTCGTTATGTTGGAGTGGTTTTCCTATGGTGTCCAATTTTTAGTTGATGGAAAAAGTGTCAAATGCAAGTAGTGGAAATTTGCAAGGTGGTGCAATTTTCGTTTTACAACTCGTGTGACCAAACAGACTGTTCCAACACATTCAAATAGGTATTTTTACGCTAGGCATGGTCCTCTTTCACACCCAAACACGCAAAATCGTTCTGAGCTACGTTCAACCGGATCGATCCCTTAAGGGTTCAAAGGAAAAAATGGCTGCAAACTTCAACATGAGGTTACTCAGACACCGTGATGCTTAGAAACTTCTTGTTTGATCCTATGGGATCGTGTTGGGCCCCTCTATAATAACCTCTCTTGATTTTCATTATCTCGAAGTGGTTTTCCCGTGGTGTCTAGTTTTCACTTGATGGAAAAAGTGTCAAATGCAAGCAGTGGAAAGTTGCAAGGTGGTGCAATTTTTGTTTTGCAACTCATGTGACCAAACAGACTATTCCAACACATCCAAGTAGGCATCTTTACGCTAGGCATGGTCCTCTTTCGCACCCAAACATGCAAAATTTCTCTAAGCTACGTTCAACCAGATCGATCCCTTAAGGGTTTGAGTGTAGTATGTTGAAATAGGCCATTCTTCCTATTGTTCAGGCTGTGTCTCGGTGATATGGGCCTGATGTAACTTGAATTGTGGTAGCTTGATATACAGAGTTTATTGATGCTAGGTTTCAATATGTATGATTTTGAAAAAAGAAACCAATTGAGTAGAGTTATCAACATTATTCATAAATCATAAGAATTTGTTTAGTACACTAGCCATTTTGATGCCTTCTTGTAGTCTCAAACATTATTTTGTATCATTGTTACATTGGTTTTCGAAGTGGTAGCTTAATATAGCTCCATAATACAAAATCCGGTTCATGTTGATTTTCACGTCAATCAAATCACATTGATGTGAAAGAAAACCATGAGACCATAGCTTGTGGTGCAGGAGCACCTAGGTCATGTAATGCCTTCAAAAGGCTAAGTTGTCAAAAATGTATTTAAGTCCATGTAATGCAAAAATTAAATGTAATCAAGGCATGAAAAAGCACAAAGTGTAATATTGTCAAAATGCTAAATATGTAAAAGAGAGAAAAAGAAGGAATGTGAAGAGACAAAACAAGAAAATCAAGGAAGATGAAGAGGTAGTTGATGGTTGGAAACTTCTTTAAAAGCATTGTAAAGGCTGAGCAAAGAGATCATTGTATTCTAGAAGAATTAAATTAACAAAGAGTTCCCTGTTTTAGCTTATTTTCTGTGTTTTTCAGTTGTTTCTTAACTTGTACGGACTGTGCAAGAGTTTAGGGTTCAAATTTAGATTGTTTCTAGTAGGTTGGTGAATCACCATTTTTTTTCATCCATTTTGGAAGGAATCCAATAAATTTAATGTTTCTTTGAGCATTCTTCTTATGGCTCGGTCTGAAATCCTGTGCATTGAGTTTTGAGAGTCTTATAAGGCATTTCCACACTACTCCATCAATGTAGGTCAGGTATATTGGTGGAGTAGGTTAGGGATAGGTTATTTTTTATGTTTTGATATTTTTGAGTGGAGGAAAAAGCAAGAATACCTTGAAGGATCTGCTGCTACACATGAAATTCTGAGTTTTCCAATCAAAATGAATAATTTCCAGCATGATAGTGGAGAAATAACAAGTGCATGGGTTAGAAGATGTTTCCAAATTCCTTTTCAAATGTATTTTGACATGTTCCAATGGTTGTCTAGAGGTTTTGAGGTTTGCATGTAGCCTATATAGGAAACCCTCATTGATTTTTGAGTTTTTCACCCTATAAACAAGGGTTTGTCAATATACTATCAAAAGGAGTCTTTTAATCCTTTAAAATGGATAAATTGGGAGTTTTGTGTTATGTCTAATGACTTTTTTGAGGTTTTAAGTGTTTTGGGAATGTTTGAAGGGGGTCTTCTTTGAAAATCAGGCCTATTTTAGTAGTCTTTTTGACAACGTTCAGACTAAAAACTGCTTATTTCTTCAATATAAGTTATTCTGAGTTTTTGATATGATGACATGGGCATTAAAAAGTCTCTAAAAGTGTTTTGGATCTTTGGTTTTGAAACTAGTGTGTTTGGTTTACCCGATTTAGGGCATGAATGTCTCATTGAGAAGTAGTGCCTTGACTGCTCAGAGAATAGAAGTCTGACCTAACAGTGATCGGTGAGTTGATTTTGGGATAATGTTATCTAAGTGATGGTGTTATGGATGTATGGAGTCTTGGACAGGGTTTAGAAGTGAGATATGTTGTTTTGACAGTTGGACAGTGAGGAGACTTGGTGTAAAATAATACATGAAATTGTAAGTTCAGTCAGAACAAACTTAAGAGAGCAAGTTCCTAATTTGTATCAGTTGTAATAATGATGTTCATAGTGCTTGATGGTCTGGTAAAAGTTTGAAATCCAATTGTAATGATGGATTGACTATTTGGGACAAGTTGAATGAATTGATTGAATGGAAGAGTGCCTTGTTGAAAATGGTGTTTTTGAAATGCATGTTGATCTAATTGATTGAATCAAAGTTTTCTAAAATGGTTTTTTGCTTTGAATGAGTCAATTGGAATACAAATTTGTGGAAGGATGAATGATGAATGATAAGAGAATTTGAGTGGATGAAAAGTAGATTTCTAATGAAATGTTGAAATTTTGTTTGATCTTCTCCAAGATGAGTTTGGGACAAGAGTCCCCTGAGTTGTTGAGTGGTTTGGAAATATTTGTATTGCATCAGCTTGTTGCTTACTATTATGCTTTGATAGATTTTTTCCAAGCATCCATAGCTTGTTGAAAGCACCTATTTTAGGCTTTTAGCCATAGCAGCAAGGCAATGAACTAGTTTGATAAAATGCTTTGATAGACATGTATGAAAAATGTGTTAGCATAGACAAGGTAGTGAACTCTTTGAAAAAATGCCTCAAAGAAATGTGGTTTGATGGTGATGGAATGGCATGGCGAATGCCATGACAAGAAAATTGCTATGGATTGTCATGGCATTCCACCACCATTGAGACCACATTTCTTTGAAACTTTCAAAAGCCATTCTTACCTTTTTCTATGTAATGAATTAATCAGGTATGCATTGATATATTTTCCAAGCATCCATAGCTTTTGGAAGCACCCTATTTTAGGCTTTTAACCATAGCAACAAGGAAGCCATTTGTTTGATAAATGCTTTGAAATTATGAATGAAATAAATCGCTGAAACAGCATAGACAAAGGCAATGAGCTGATTTGAAAAAATACCTCAAAAATGGTCTCATGGTGATGGAATGCCATGAAAAACCCTAACAATTTGCTTGTCATGGCATTCCACCACCATGAGCAAATTTCTTTGAGGGTATTTTCAAGCGGTCATCCTGTCTATGCTATTAACTATTATGCTATGATATATTTTTTCTAAGCATCCATAGCTTGTTCAAAAACTTTTGTTTTAGGCTTTTAGCCTTAGCAACAAGGCAATGTTGTTTGATAAAATTATTTGATAGACATGTGAAAAATGTGTTAGCATAGACAAAGTGATGAACTCTTTGAAAAAATGCACCTCCAAAGAAATGAGGTCTCATGGTGATGGAATGCCGCGATGATCAAGCATTTGATTGTCGAGTGGACATTTCAGAATCAGATTCACTTGTCTATGATATTGCTTACTATTATGCTTGATAGATTTTTTCCAAGCATCCATAGCTTGTTCAAAAGCACTTGTTTTAGGCTTTCGCCATAGCAACAAGGCAACACTTGAACTATTTGACAAAATTCTTTTGTAGACATGTATGAAAAATGTGGTAGTATAGACAAGGTAGTGAATTGTTTGAAAAAATTTCCTCAAAGAAATGTGGTCTCATAGAATGCCATGACAACCAAATGCAATTGGCAGTTGCTCCTAGTTATTAGTTATGCAATGTGAAGTAATTGCATAACTGCTTAGGTTGACTTTGTAAAAACTATATTGTAATTGAAATTTTGTCATCTATCAGCATCTAGTTATTAGTTATGAATGTGAAGCAATGCTTGGAGTTTGAAAGATGTGCAATGCAATGTAATCAACGTTGTGAATGTAAACTACAAAAATCTATTTTTTACTAAGTTACCAGTTAGGTTTTGGGTTTGGGTTTGGGTTCGAGAACCTAGTTCGCTAGTTCGGGAAAATTTTTTTTGGGTTTGGGTTTGTTTTGGGTTTGGTAATACAAAAACATATAAAAATCAGAAATATATACATATTTGCAGTAGTAATCAAGTTCAGAATACACCACCATATTAATAGTCAAATAGCATAGCAAAAATACACCACCACTTTCATAGTCAAATATTAAACTATTAGTGATACTCGAATGTCAAGATACAAAATTATAAATTAAAGTTCAAACATAAAAATTTCAAGTGTTTACAATTAGCCATTATTGATCATTGATCAATCTGAAAAGTGTGAACATTTTTCTATGTGGAAGGCAAACAAGAAAATAGTGTTACATAATTATTTACATTGTGAAAGAGCCAAAACCTTTTTCGTGCAGATCGTAGAAGAATCTCAGTGATTTTTTGGGTGCCCTTGCCTTGGAACAGAACTATCCAGAGCCATGAATGATTGACCAGGAACTGTGAGAAAGAAATAAGATAAATCATGCAACTTACATTGCAATTTCTTTCCTTGGGAAAAAGGGTAAAGTTTTCTTTTTCAGGGAGAATCTCCTTTAGAGTTTGAATGCATTGATAATTTTAAAGATCGACTTAGCCAAATATGTCATCTAGGTTTGAAGCTTTTAGGTAAAATGTTTTCTTCTTAAAATTTTGTTCTAAATTCAAGATGCAAGCTCTCCTCCCTTAAGGAAGAGAAGGCCTATCAAACCTAACACTCTTATGCAACACTTCTTAAGTTCTTGTTGATATAGTATTAGATGCGAAGTTTCAAAATATGCATGGTTATATAAATTCTCATCTCAGGACTATCATTGCATCAAATCAAGAATTTTCAATCCTTTATGGTCTAGACAAGAGAAGTAAGGAGTAGTGTTCCAATGCTAAAGTCTTATTGTGAATCTCTTTGCTATGAGTGGTTCAAAAATGAGGAATCTATCTTCTGCACCAAATGAGAAATATTCAAAATATGTGCTAGGAAGGAATAAGTCCATAAGATCGAGTATGCAAGAACTGAGAATTGCAAAATTGGCTTATGTTTGACTTCCACACAAAAATTTCACACTTTTTGATGTTCACATGTAAGTCAAAAAGTATATGTGCGTAAGTTGTAAAGTATACACTTGAATACACGTAACTCATATCTATTGAACCATGAATTTATAATGCAAATATGGACACCATTGATAAAAAAGATTTGTATTAAAGAAAATAGCCATGTAAGCACATCAATATATGTTGATATAAGTATAAAATATAGTTACAAAATAGCCATATAGGCTTACGAGAATGCCATATAGGCATACAATGTCAAATATATCCAATACAAAATATGTACAAAATTGCCATGTAGGCATTCAAAAAGGGCTCTGCATTCAAAATTCATTTCTCTCCATGCTTTGGTTCAAATACAATTTTATTTCCCTTTGCTTGGTGATCCGATGGTAAATTCATCACCCATTTCTGCTGTGCTTGAGGAGTGCTCCTACTGCTCCTCCTAGTGTTTAGCTCCCGGTGAAGTTTTAACTGTTACAATAAGAAGTAAAGACATTAATATATAGAAATTACATTATAAAAATTGATATATTTAACAAAATAATCACTTACAGCCATCTCACGATCACTCTCCTGATGGAAATATTTTCACGCCGATGTTGAGGCATGCTCAAGCCCTGTATAAACCATCCAACTAGGAATTAAACTATGAATCAATAATGGTTTGATTTTTCACTAGAACTAGTTCATCTATAACAACGAATGTAAATTGAAATTTAGTAATTTTCCTCATACCTCCCCTATCAGAGCCGAGGATTGTATAGCAGAGGAAACACCAATATCCATTGCCCTCATAATGTTTGGTAGTGTTTCTGTCACCAACATCTGAAAATAAAACAACAAATTATTTAATCACAAAAAAGTTACAATAGCGATCCACGTGATGACTTATAATGTATGAGATCTAATGAACAAAATTTTGAGTACAAGTATTAAACTATATATTTCTGATTATTAGTTATCGAATTTGAAGTAATGCTTTGAGTTTGAATGATGTGTAATGCAACATAACCAACAATATGAATATAAACTACACAAATCTACTAAACTTAGAATTCATTAGTTAAGTTCTCTTTATTCTATATTATCTCCGTGAACGTTTGATCAAATCTACTAGCACTAGGAGGTGTTTCCTTGAAACCTCCAACATTAACCTGTTTAACATCCAAAATCACATATTAAAATACCATTTGTAAAACAATGCTATTAACATGTAATAAATTTATAATTGTTTACTAGTTACATACCCCACTGATAGGTGTACTGCAAAAATAAGTAGGTGGATGACTGGTGTATCTAGTCTCTACACCGTGACCTTGCAATTTTATTAAAATAATAAAACTAAATTAGTTAATTTTGCATTTCACAATCAAAATTTAATAAATTAAATTCAATGAACATGCTGAATTTTACCTGAGTGTCAATGCCATATGCATCATGCAAAATGTCATCCATCCTCTCTATCTCTGTAGATGCATACGAATCAGGCTGCATAGCACCCTCTTGAGTACCAGTAGGGTCATACGAACAAGTCACCCCGCAAGATTGAAACACATGGGTTCGAAGGCCACCACCTGAAGAATCCCATGGATGGAGTTGTAAAATACGGCTAGTGTGATGGATGACACTCCGGGTCAAAGTTGTGATCGCTTGCAATTTCTCTATGTCATCACTCTCCTTCACAACACAGACATCACAATTTTCTCACGAGGCGGCCTAGCAAGAGGTTTTCTCCCTTGTCGCGTAGGATCTGGCTGTGCACCGGGCCTATCCTGAGCTGACCCCCCACCTCTCCCCTGGAACTCCCTCATATCAAAATAATTTGGGATTTGGTTCAATACAAACTCACTGTATAGTTTCCTAAGAAAATATTGGGGGACTTCACAATTATTGCATGGTGGGTAATCAAAGACCATATACCATCTTTCATAAAAATGGTTCTTAATCTCTTGGTGGTGGCACCAATGAATAGGAAACCTCTTTGCATTGAGGGTAATATTTTGATTTATTTTAGGGTTAGTGAATAGAGAGCACAAATCACCTTTAGTAATTTTTAAATCTTTTACTTGTTTATATGATCATTTTTCTGCATAATATGCCTTGGCTGTCTGCCTCCTATGTTGTCATCCAGATATTTGTTGGGTGATTGCATCTACATTTTTTAACATATCTTTCAATGAATTTTCTAGAAGCATTCTTTTTGTGGTTGAAGCATTTGGATCACTCAACCTACTGATAAGATCCTCAAGTTGTTTTCTATTGTTCTCAATTCCACTCCTCAAATTTTCTTGAGTGCCAGGAGGGTATTGAGAGAATGGTGGGGGAGGTTGATTTTGTTGAGGATTTTGCTGTTGAGGATTTTCCTCTTCTCATTGAGGATTTGCAGCATTTCCTACAAATTTTTTAAAAAATAATCAAATCTAACCTAAAACAAACAAAATCAATTTCAAACTAACAAATTCAAAACCAATAGCAAACAATACTTACCTCCCGCATCTTTTCGTCATTGTGGCACCATATTTGAAAATAAAATCCAACTCTTGTTGATGAAATTTGTAGAAATCCTTCCTCCTAGAACGCGAGCACGAAAGTGAAGGTTTTTGGCCGTGGGTAGGGCTGAGAAATAGTAAAAAGAAAATGATACAGATTTCACTTTTTTTTCTTTTAAAATCACATAACGTGCTCACATTATAACACACTCACGTTATAACGCGCTCATGTTATAATGCGCTCGCGTTATAACGCGCTCGCGTTATAACGCGCTCGCGTTATAACGCGCTCGCGTTATAACGCGCTCGCGTTATAACGCGCTCGCGTTATCTCTTTTCAAATTTCTTTTCCCATTTGGGCACAAAAGTGCAACCAACTTCATGCACCGATCCGTGAAATGTTAGTAATCCTTGATAAAATTGGAAATAACCATATTCCCCTTTGAAATTAACAACAAAATTGTCACATCATTACCCGAGAGCTATGTTTAGTGCAATCATGACTTGGTTTATGGAAACTTGAGATTGAATGAAAGTAAATCTTTGTTCTGTGAATGCATAATCCTATATTAGAATGTCTTTGTCTCATATCTTTCAAGAAAGGTAGGATTTTCATGGTTTTGTCTATGGAGAATCTATACGAGTTGTTTGATGCAAGTAAAATTGTTGTCAATAGGAACTGGCAATAGAAAGAGGGAATTGTTGTTATTTTTGGTTTTTTTTAGGTTAAACTAGATTTTCGTAGAACCACTAGATCTCGGTCTAGTGATCCTAAGGTGACCTTAGTTGAGCTTAGTGGTCGAACATTGTATAAACCTCAAAAGTATACAAGTTCAAGTGCAAATCCAAAGATTCCAACCATTGTTACACCATCAACCCCTGTAGTGATAGCATTCTTTAATGTGGAATCACCTATTCGATTTTTTGTATATAATGATTTACCAAAAAATCCTGCAAGTTGTGTCCTAAGTACTATTTTCAAAAATATGTTGAAGAACACATTAGTATATTCAAAGATACATTTTTTTGAGCAAGAATTCAACATGAAGACATTGTGTGTCGATATTTCCCATACATTTTGAGCGATGAATTTTACCAGTGGTATATTAATTTTCCTTGTAATTCCATCAGGTCATGGCAAGACATGGAAGCTCAAGTTTTAGCTAGGTTTAGAACACCTATAGATATTTCCTTGCTATATAATCAATTCACTTAAATAAATAGGTTTGAGGGAGAACCTATAACCGCTTTTAATGATAGATTTTAAAAGGCTTACTCTAGGTTACAAGCATCTTATGTAGTGGATAATTTGTCTGCTATCACAGTTTATTATACAACAGTAGATCCTTTCATTGCTATGTTTGTGAAGCCAAGAGCTAATCCTCCCACTACTATACCAGAAGCTTATACCGAAGTTGTAAGTGTGAATTTAGAAATGAAACATCTTTGCAATGGATCGTCTGTAAATGGAGGAAATAGATTAAGTATTTACCCTACCCCGAACACAAATGGAGTTCCTATGATTCATCCCATGACTCCCAACATTTATCCTGCAGTGGTCTAGAATGGGATATTTCCTCAAAATACTCTTTTTCAACCAAGAAATATTCAAGCTTTAGTCCCAAACCTTGGCCCAGCTATTACAGAGCTACGTCATAAATACTCTAGAATATTTTCCTAAAGAGAGAAAATCTAAGGATGTTCAAATAAAAGACAATCAAGCTAAAACAAAAGACAAGAACATTGTTCCCATAGCTAACGCACAAGTAGCCTTTTATAAAGGAAAACTAGAGTCCCCGCCATTTTTGCTCGCTTTGAGAATATTTGTTAAGAATATTAACAACTGCTTAGTAGAATCTAGAGCTTCTACTAACATGATGTCATTATCCATATGTCAAACATTAGGTTTAACTCCTACAAATTCTTTAAAGAAGGTAACTCAACTTGACAAGAAAAAGGTAAATGTGATTGGAGAGTTGACTAATATCCACATGCAATTGGCTTCTGATCCTAGAATCCAATATTACATTGGCATTCAAGTCGTGGAGATACCATATACCTATGCTATGCTTTTGAGTAGAGAATGGTCTAAAACTTTAAATGGATACATGTCTACTGATTTCAGACACATGTGGTTACCATTGAAAGGAGTGCCTAATCAAATCAGAATTGAAAGAGAACCTCGTATGAAATACATGATCAT
Organism: Sequoia sempervirens; assembly: GCA_007258455.2. Lineage (NCBI taxonomy): Eukaryota > Viridiplantae > Streptophyta > Pinopsida > Cupressales > Cupressaceae > Sequoia > Sequoia sempervirens. Next base: position 697,996,687 of record VDFB02058242.1, on the reverse strand, counting down.
AGATTATAATTAGAAAAATGAAGTTCTATATATCGATGTAGAACCAGGAGTTTATAAATTGTGCAATTTAGGAGTTAAAATTGAAGAAGTTTTCACTTGTGATGTCGAGAGATCTAATGAATTAATTCTTGGAATAGATGTTTTAATTGAATTAGATTGTGACTCCTTTGAAGAGGAAAATGATCCTTATAATAAATTTCAAAATAGTATTATTGCAAAAGCTCAAGAGAATGAAAAAGTAAAATTTCACTGAAAAGTTTGTTATTGCAGGATTGGTTCCAATTGCACAATGCTACACATTTAGAAAAAAATTGTATGATGTGTTTGGAGATAATCCGCAGAATTGAGAGCTGATTTTGTCTAGGATGTGACGATTTCATGAGGATCAAATAGAAAGCACACAAGAATGAAGATCAAAATATACAAGATGAAAATATTTATACAATGACGTAAAAAAATGGTAAAATGTTGATTACAAATGGTCAAGTTTGGATTCTTAAATTTGATGGATCGAAATTGAAACAAGGAATTGGAATTGGAGTGCAACTAATCAACCCACAAGGTAAGTCCTTTCTTGCTGCATATTGATTGCAATTTCAATGTACTAAGAATGTAGCAGAATATGAAGCTCTTATACATGGATTGATCTTGGAAATCAAGAAAAAGGTCAAAATCCTCAAGGTGTTCAGTGATTCAGAATTGGTAGTTAAACAAGTCTGAAAGCAATATATCTACCATTACAAAATACTATCCAATTACTGGCACAGAGTGTGGGATCTGATCGAGGAGTTCAATGCATTTAATATTACTCACATCCCAAGAAGATTTAATCAGAGATTTGATGCTTTGGCGATTACCGCTAGTACTTTGGAACCTTTGGAAACTTCAGATTTTAAAAGATTCATAGTTGAATTTGTACAATTACCCTTGGTTCCTGATAATGTTACTAACCTACAAGTGTTCAGAGATGACAGGCACATATTGGAATTCATTACTAATTCTGGTATTTTTGAAGCACAAATTATTGAAGAAATAGATCACCTTGACGGTGAAATTCAAGATGAAGAATTGACTCAAGTCAAAGACAATAACATTCTAAAAGGAATAATTGAGTTAGAACGATTGTTTGATATTGATCAGATAATCAGACAAAAATATTTACCTCAAAGTGAAGGAGGATTATTTGAATTGTATAATTCGAATACTAAAGATCCTAAGAATGTACTTAAAGGGAATGTTTGTACCAAAGAAGAGAAAATAAATATTGATCAAGTACTTAAAGATTATTGGAAAGTCATAGCACGAACTTATGAAGATTTGAAGACGTATGAAACTTCTATCATCACACATACTATAACATTAAAGCCTAATGTGAAACCTTTCAGACATAAACAAAATCCAGTAAATTCACTTTTATAGCCTTTAATTCAAAAGGAAGTTCAAAAACTGTTGTCAACCAAGATAGTTTTTCCAATCAGACATTTTACTTGGGTGGAAAATTTAGTCCTTGTTAGGAAAAAGAATGGAGACATCAGATTGTGTGTAGATTTTTGGAATCTCAATAGAGCATCTGGAAAAGACAATTATCCACTACCCTCAATCGAAGAAGTGTTACAAATAGTTAATGGTTTGCAAATGATGTCCTTTTTGAAAATATTTTCGGGGTATAATCAAGTAATGGTAGCGAAGGAGGATCAGAGGAAAACCACTTTCACCACTAAGTGGCGGACTTTTTCTTATAGAAGGATGTCGTTTGGATTGATAAACATTGGTGCTACATTCCAAAGAGCAATGCACTATGCTTTTCGAGAATTGATAGGAAAATGCATCATCATTTACTTGGATGACCTTACAGTATTTTCTAAAGATAGAAGAGATCATGTCAGAGATCTCAGAGCGATATTACAAAAATGTGAAACTTACGAAGTTTCCCTAAATCCTAAAAAAGTGTATTTTCGGGGTGACTAAATGAAAATTATTGGGAAATATCATTTTTGAACATGCTATTTCAATTGACCTAGAGAGAGTGAACACACTACTCAAACTATAGCTTTAAGGAAGTAGAAAAAAATTGAAGTCATATTTCGGTAGGATCTATTTTGTTTGAAAATTTATTACAGGATTTGCTAAAATAGTGAAGCCACTCAACGATATGTTAAGGAAATATTCCAAAATAGAGTGGATGAATGAAGTTAATATTGCCTTTCATACTATAAAGACTACAATCACAGAAGTAGCAGAACTCGTAAGCCCATATTATATTAAACCTTTTTATATTTACTCATTCGTGTCTGGTCATACTTGTGCTGTAGTGTTAAAACAAAAGGGCAAAAATAAAGAAGAAAAACCAATTGCTTTTATGAGTGCACCATTCAAGGAAGCGAAGTTGAGATATACAAATGTTAAAAAACAAGCCTTTGCTTTGGTCAAATCCGTGTGCAAGTTTGGACATTATATCCTCAGGAATATAGTTAAGGCTATTGTCCCAGATTCAACTGTGAAAATGTTGTTGACACAAAGTGAGCTTTGAGAAAATAGAGCTAAATGGGTTACTATATTACAAGAATATGATTTAGAGATCATACCTATGAGGTTAGTCCATGGACAAGCCCTGGTCAAATCTATTGCAGAAATAGATCCCCAAATTTTGAGTTAGCAATACATGTTAGATGAAAAGGACCAAGAAGATTGGTATTCAGACATTTGGCACTATTTGGTCAGTCACACATGTCCTGATCATATGCAAAGAAATCAAAGAAGAGCCCTCAAGATGAAATCACAGAGTTATATGATTAAAGGAGGAGCTCTATTTAAAAGAAATCATGAAGGAATTTATTTAAGATGTTTAAATAGAACAGAAGCTGATAAAGTGTTGTAGGAACTACACAATAGATTTGGAATAGCTCATGGAGCACCTTTGGCTACTGCACACCTTATTTTAAGAGCAGGTTACTACTAGCCTAATATTTTCAAAGATACTTATGGACATGTTAAAAACTATCATATATGTCAAACAACATCAGATAAAGGAAGATTCAATGCTCAACCGTTGTAGCTAGTGATGGAGATGCGTCCCTTTTCACAATGGGGATTAGAATTTATTGGAAATATTAATCCTCCATCCTCAGCTGGACATAGATTCATATTGACTGCTACAAATTACTGTACCTGATGGACAAAAGCGTGCCCCAACAAACAATGCACTACTGATGTAGTCATCAAATTTCTGGAAGATAATATTATCACCAGGTTTGGAACGCTGTATGCATTGGTATGTGATAATGGTTGTGCCTTTACTTCATTAATTTTTTCTAATTGGGAATTTGAATATGGCATAACATTAAAATTTTTGTCTAATTATTATCCACAGGGAAATGGATTAGCTGAATCATCAAATAAAAATTTGTTGGATATAATTAAAAAATTGATTGAAAAGAACCCTAGGGAATGGCATTCTTTGTTAAAGTTCACCGTATGGGTAGATCATACTAGAATGAAAGCTGCATTAGGGAATTCTCCTTATCATTTGGTTTATGGGGTAGATCCTATACTCCCAATAAATTTAAAAATCCCTACCTGGCAGTTTGTACAAGAATATATTGGATTAGATGATCAAACTCAAGCTCGACTACTACAATTGATGCATTTAAATGAGTAAAGAACATGAGCCATAGATAATTTTGCTAAGCATCAATCCATAGTGAAAAGATGGTTTGATAAACATGCCAAGTTAAAGACTTTTAAAATATCTGATTTGGTTCTATATTGGAATAAAGCTCATGAATGTAAAAATGATCATGGAAAGTTTAGCAGATCATGGACAAGCCCATATCAAATTTCTAAAATTTTGGGTGATATTACTTATAGATTAGAGTCCTTGACTGGTGAAGATATCCCATTAGCTGTGAATGGGAAGTTTCTAAAGCATTATTTTCATTCATGAGTAAATAGTTGTTTTTGTAAATAGTTTTTTTTGTCTTTTTTTTTTGGGTGTTGTTTTTCTTTTTTTTTTTTGGGTGTTGCATCATTGGACTTTACATTGACTAGCAACTTTTAAAGCTCTACAAATCAATAGAACATCAACTCTAAACTTTAATCTCTATTCTGATTGAAATTAGTTTTCAATTTATAAATTGTTCGAGAATTGTTCAATTTGATGTACTCTGGTTAGCATGAATTATTCAATTGATGTTGAGCTACTAAATAACACATTTAAATCATTCTAATAAAATTTGGGATAGCAGTTGTATGCATTAATTGAAAAATCAAAAGACTACCTTTGCTACCATTGTAATTCCCGGTCTAATAGTGGTGCTTCAATGCTTGCAAGTTGATAGATGAGCTATTATTGCAAAAAAATAAAATCAAAATGAGCTATCATTGCTATATCTAAAAAAAAAAGTGATATCAACTCTTTAGGCTATGAAAATAACTCTATCAGGGCTATGGATGCCTGATCGGCAGTAGAGCTATGTTTGGGGGGAATTGCAAAGATAACCTTGTCAAGGCTATGGATGCCTGACTGGCAACAAGGCTCTATCCTTGGTCGGCTTAAAAGGAATTGCCATATTATGTAGGTTAATGAAAACGGTTGATATTTATAAGTTTACTGTAGCAAAAATAAGTCAATTGCACACATGTGAGCTTAGTAATACTTAATTATGCGTGCTAACCAAAGTAATATTTGGAAATAGAATAAAGATCATATGATTTATAATTAGAATACTAAAGAAAGTTGGAACATTGATGTTACATCTGGAATTGACTTTCTAATGTTTTGTTTAGTTTTTTTGGTTGCTAGTTGTTGTGTAGTCTCACAACATGCCCCATTTTGATCCTTGGAAAAATGTGGACCCCCTTTTCCTTTCCTTTCTTTTCCCTTTTTGCTTTTTTTTTTTGTCCTCCTCAACATGGTTTTAATTGATGCTTGACCGGTTGCTAGTTGTTTCTTAGTTTCACCTGGCCTCTTTGGTGATGAACTTAGTTTCGTCCGACATTTCACTATTTCAGTATATCTTCATTGTTTATTTTGTTACTGAAAACTAGAATTTCTTAGTCCTGTGTGAGTCGAAAGAGTTTGTGTCTTTAAATAACTTTAGCTCCGCCTGGTATTTTATTAATCAAATTGTATAAACCCAGTAATTTTCTCTTTTATCGGAGTCTGGTGCCTTATTGTTTTTTTTAAAGTAAAAGTCAGAAACTGGAAAGTCTGCTTTGAAATGTTGTCAAGTATATATTTTAGTTTCAATTTCTGGGTTTTGTTTCTCTTGTTCCATTTTTTTCTTTCTTTCTTTCTCTTTTCTCAAGAAGTATTTTTCAGATCCTGGTGTTATGCAAATTTTCTCAAAGACATTATAAAAAACTATAACTCCGGTGATCATCATTAATCTCATATCATTTATGTCATATACCTTACATAAAATTGGCATGACATGCAACTGCCAGGTATCAGGACATAATAACCTGACCAAAATAACCCAAGGACAAAATAACCTGGCCAAAATAACCCAAGGACAAAATAACCCAGGGTCATAATAACCCATGGACAAAACAACCCGTGGTCAAAATAACACATGGACATAATAACACATAGTCATTTTAGATAGAGCTAGTAAACTAGAAATGACATAAAATAAATTATAAATATGATTGTGAGGCACCATAGAGGCTATTTATGTCATTTTTAGACAATATATCCATTATATACACCTAAAATAGCCTTAAAACACCTTTAATATGCTTAAATAACCTATAAAATGGTAAATAATTATAAAAATAAAGGCAATTTCGTGGGAATAAGTTGATTAAGAGTTATTATGAAAAGATATAAATGAAAAAGCATTAAGAAGATATATAAAGTGGTAGAATTAAGAGAAGTAAAGAAAGGAAGAAGGGGAGAAGAAGTAAAATGACCATGGGTTACAATGCCAATGAAGTATTTGCATATGAGATCAAGAAACTTGTTGCATTAGCTTTTGCGCCTCAGATAGACATAAGTGATGCATTTGAAACACTTCAACAATCTCCTTATTATAAAGAACATGAGGAGACCTTGCAACCTATAATTGATTATTTTGAAGATACATGGATTGGAAAACTAACCAGAAGAGGCAACAGATGATCACCCAAGTTTCCAATCACAATGTGGAATTTCTATTCAGCTACTCAAGATGATCTTCCCATAACCAATAATACTATTGAGGGATGACACAAAGCATTTAGTGAATTGCTTTAAGCATCACACAACTCAATTTGGAAATTCATCAAAGTAGTGAAAAAAGAACAGAGTCTCCAAGAGAACAGAATAGAGAAATATATGGCTAGATACACTAGGCAACCAAGCAAGAAAAAATACTATGAACTCAAAGAAAGACAAAAAAGATTGGTTGATGGTTATGACAACCATAAAAAATTAGATTATATAAGAGGCATCACTCATAATTTGACACTTTAATTGAAAATTTGAATAATAAAGTTTTTTTAGCAACATACATGTAATTTATAATTTTTTTTTTCCTTTCTCTATATTCTTATGGGGATATTTTGTCCATGGGTTATTTTGACCATGAATTATTTTGGCTTGGGTTATTATGACCTTGGGTTATTTTTTCCTTGGGTTATTGTGACCGGGTTATTCTATCCAGGGTTATTTTGGTCGAGTTAATATGTCCTTAACCATGAATAGTCACTGTGCCATCTTTTTCTTGAATGGTGAGCTAGCTCAAAAATCTAGGTGTTTGTAAGTTGAACCATAATTCGTAATGATTACACCTTTATTCTAGGAATTAATGAGAAATAAGAGGTAATTAATGAAGGTGGTGAGCTACCTATGTACTTGGCACCATCTCAAGCATGCAATTGCTTTCACAACACTCCACTTTGCGTCATATTGCAAACTTTCTAAAGACACTGAATTCACAAAGCTACTTTGATGCGTAAGCAGAGGTAAAATTTTCAAGAAACTAAGTTGTAGCTACCCAAGGGTTTTGAAATTGTACTATTAAGAATCACCATTTTAATTAGAACCAGGTATGTTCTGAATAACTGATTTATTGACAAGAGTTTATAAGGATAGAAATCTTCGATAATGGTATTTTCTCATTGTGAAATTGGGATATTAATTTTCCTCTGAGTTGTTAAATTTGATCAAAGAATAAATTCAAAGTTTCATGAAATGTAATGTTTGGTTAAATTTAACCCTGAGTCACACACATAGACAAATATTTTGAAAAATTGTAGAGTGCATTATATTGAAAATGAGCACTTTTGAAGCAAGAGTAGAAGACGAATTCAAATAATGAAACTCATAGGCAGTGCCCATTAATGTGGTGGTCACAGATACCCACATGGGATGGTCTTCTGACATTGAAATCCATTTAAGGCCGCTGCAAGAAAATTCTACCCAATGTACTAAAAATGTCGTATCAAATGGGTTACTTCATGTAGGAGGGTTTCCACAAGCGATGGAAGCTCCAGAATTAGTAATGCAATGTATTAATCATTATAATCTAGCCAAAATGATTGTTGAAACGGAAGGAAGAACTTATGAATACTTGTCTCAGAATGGAATTATGTGTACATTTGGTCTCCCCTCCTATACAAGGATGTACAATGTCGACCTGAAAGCAAAGGACAAAATATATCAGAGCATTAAAGAACACAACAGAGAAATTGTGAGCACCCAATGGTGCCAACAACCAAACACACCACATATCAAAGTAATTTAGAGTTCTGAATTAAACAAGAAATGCAAGACACAATAACTTTGTTGAGCAGAGTAGCTGGTTTAAAAGATGCAAGCAGGTTTGAACCCCCTAGATGTTTGTGATAATATCTCAAATGATAGAAATCCCTCTAGAATTGCATTGGGGAAAATTGATAAGTGACAGGTTGCATGAACAAATTACTACATTCCCCAAAAATAGGTGTTTCTATATGTCATCATATGTTATTTACTCCTGTGCTATGCGAGCCAATAAACAAGGATTAAAACAGGTTGGTACTCTGGGCACAAAAGTTGGCAATAGTTTGATATATGCACATTTACCCCAAATCACTGTTCATGGGTATAAAGGTGATTACAGAAAATTTAATGATTTGTTTTCCATGAAATTGGTAAGAACAATGGAAGGTGATAAATCTAAGAGATTATCCCTAGAAGAACAAAGTGCCATTTGGCCTATGGGAGGTTGGTACATACAGTTCCCAACTTACTCCTACATCAGAGTGGAGGGATTTGATGGACACCCATTTATGTTGCCTAGGTATCCTACAGATAAAATTGTTTTATTGAAATTAGTGAGATAGTTGAAACCATCTCAGGCTCTTTATAGCCATGCTTGCAAGAAGGCCTCTTTCAATTTTCCTATTACAACAGGGAATTATAAGTGCAGTGCAATCAAGGTGGCTGATTTATGTGAGGAGGAACTAGAAACTTACAATTTTGAAGAATTTCCACTTTAGAGAATGTACTATGATGTTGAAGGAAATATTGAAAAAAGCATAGCTAGTTATCATGCTCATGTACATCATTTAGAAGATTATTGGCTTAATTATGAAGATGAGCATGAGGTTAAAAGGAAAAAGCATGAAATAATGACTCTAGGGTTTGCTCAAATGCTAAAACTCTATGATATCCTAGACCAACTTGTGGAAGATGATGGTCAGGTGCTAAATCAATTTTATAATAATGACAGGATATATGATGAACCCATTCCAGACCTAGGTGTTGAGGATGAAGACATGACATCAATTGATGATTTTACTAGGCCAGTCATAAGGTGCACTCAACACTGGATTGATGATTTTTGTAAAATTTTAAGAGAAAGAGGAATTGAACCAGTCTACTTAGAAGATAAAAGAAGAAAGCAAAGACATGACATTGCTTTTGAAAGTGGATATCCTATCAAGAAGAAAAGAAAGACTAGTAAGGCTACTCTAGGTGTTAGAATTGGAGAAAGAACCCCTGGAACAACAAGATAGGAAGCTCCCACAATGGTATCAGAAAAACATAAAGATGAAGAGACTGGTAAAGACAAGTTTAAAACAAGACCTAAAGGTGAATCTTCTTCTATGGCCAAACCGAGGACTAAAATAGCTATTGATGAAGGAACCAGAGTAACAGAGAATGTTGGTACACAGACTACATCTGCATCTCAAAGAGCTACAACATTATTTAACTCTCCCCCTTCTATTAATATGGCCAGTATGAAGCAAGCACTGGGCAGGACTCCTATGACTTTAGAGGAAATTTTTGAGGAAGATGAGTCTAGAATTAAGGAACAAGTAGATAGATGGGGTGCTATGTGGGAGAAGATAAAATAAAAGAAATCTGAAGATAAACCTACAGTACACTTAGTGATAGAAGAAATGCAGGATACAAGCTCTAATCCCATAAATATTGAAGAAGACAAATTTATTCAAGGGACACTCTCCTTAGAGGTAGGAAATCCTAGTATACTTGAAATGGAAACAAGGGGAAATGAAGATCAAAATCCTATTGATAAGAGAGTTATTGAAGAAATTCTTGATTCTCAATTTTCTTTTAAGAATGTGGAAAATGTTAATTAACCCTCACAGGTCCTTGGTGAATCAGATAAAGGCCATGGTTCAATTGAAATTGAAACTAAAATTTGTGAAGAAGAAACTAGACAGTTTATAGGAGATGGAACTAAAAATGAAGAAAATACTGGTGTAGCTGTAAATCAAGGAGAAAAGATTCAGAGAGAAGAATCATAAAAATTGGGTAGATAGGAAAATATAAGTCTCCAAATAGAGGAGGAAGTGCAAAATCCAACTAATCCTGAGTCTATGTTAGAAGTTGATAGAGAAATTCCCATTTCACAAAATATGGCAAGTCACAGAGATGAAATTCCTGAATCAAGTAATAAGCAGAAACAAGAAAGAGTTACAAAGGTACAACAAGATGATGATACACCTAATTGGTTAATCAGGGAATTAGCTTCTCCCAGGGAAGTAGAAATTATATTACCTTTGAACCTTAGTAATTTCATACATGAAGTAAATACTCCTAAACCTAGGCATAGAGAAAAAGCAAAGCATGCCATACAAAGGAATGCAGATGGTAATAGAACCATCTAGATAGCTACTCCAACAAATGATAAAGATAGACATGAGATAATGCCTAAGGAATATAAAATCACAAGTATTAATCTTGGACACTCATCTTGGAAACAAGAATTAGAAGAAATAAAAGTGAATTTGAATACTACTATTGCCAGAGTACAGAAATACAAACAAAAGAAAAGAGAATTGAAAGAACGGGTTCCTACATTGGAGCATTTTATCAAATCATTGACTTTATCTAGTCTAGAGCAAGTTGAATTTCCCCAACATCCGATGCTAATGTCACAAGAGAAAGTAGATGCTATTGTTGTAGTTCGACATAAAAATGAATATATTTGAAGAATGGATTGAATATTGGATAAAGCAGGGAGATGAATTTATTACAAATGCAATAAAATTGTACAAGGAAGAATAACATTGTTCTGAGAAATTGAAAAGATTTGAAGATGAATGTAAACTTCGTCAGGAGAAAGTCATTGACGAAAGGCGAAACATGGAAATTATCATATAGACAGATGTCCAAGAGTTAATACAAAGCAATATAATATTAGAATCTTAAATTTCATTTCCAAGAAAGTGGAAGAAACAATTTAATTGAGAAGGTGACATTTTAGTACAATGTATTGAAGGATTTGAAAAGGTCACTATTGAGTGCAGAAAATTGATAAGAGAAAATCAAGAATTTATTGAGGTATTTTCACGACAAAGCTTTGATCCTAAAATGATAGGGTAAGATGGGAAGGAAGATAAAGCTTTCAAAGAATGGATAGAAAGGATAAAAAAAGATCTTGTTCAATTGTTGACAAGGGAGGTTATCGATGAAATAATACAGTGCATAAATTTTATAGTCAAATATGAAGTTGAAAAGGCACAATAAAATGATGTCCTACTTCAAGTGACTGAAGAATATATTAGGCTCAAACTTACCTAGAGAGCAATAAGAAGGATTTCAAAGGAACACATGCATGAAATATTGAGAGATTTCTGAGAGTACCAATCAAAGAAGGAAGGCAAAAATCCAAAAATGGAGCCATAAGCAAATATAGAAAGAACTGGAAACCAGAAGTATAATAGAATTTATTTGTTGTTAATTTTGCGGGTCGGTCTTGGTCCCGGTAGGTGGTTTTCCATTTTGGTATAATTTCAAAAGAAAGTTTGTAGCCTTGATGAAGATAAAGTGTTCATGTTGAAGTATGGAGTAAAGTGTTGTTGTGGATAAAGTCAAAGATTTGATTTATTCTAGAAATTTTTTGATGACAGTTGGCATATGACACGTGGCATGTTTTAATTTGTTGTTTCTGATTTCTCTAAGATACTTTTAATTTGAACTTTTAAGGTGCCTTGTTTCTATAAAAGGCCATCTCCTCTCATATTTTTATTAAGTTCAGAATTTGTGGATGTCGGAGGAGCAAAAACTTCTTTTAAGTTTTGTTCCTTTTTCCTTTCTTTTGAATGATTCTGGCGTAAAACTTTATATGCAAGTAGACATTAATTGATAATAGAGCATTATGGATAGCTACCTATCTGAGTATCTTTTGTAGTTGGTTTTGTAAGTTCTGTTGAACAAGATTATATGTTGCACCATTTAAGTGTGCATACAGAATCTATCCCATGTCCATAAACGAAACCCTCTCTTTAAAAGATTGCATTGTTTTATACATAGCTGTGAAGCAATCTGCTGAAGTATAAAGCAATTTTCTCTGTTTTGATTAATTCTTTGGGGCATCCATGGAGAAAAATAGAGAGAAATTTTATTTATTTATTTATGTTTTTCTTTAGATTAGATGTTAATATTTTTGAAAATGTTCCAAAAAATATAAATGAATGGAAATAGTTTCGTTGAAAATATTTTATTTTCCATGAAATTGTTGAGTGCTTAATGCTAAATCTACTTAAGTGATAGCAAAGAATTCATTTTATTCATAAAATATTATAATGAATTTTTTAATTTCATGATGTTATTTGATGATAAAATTGAATTTTTATGTGAAATGTTAGTAATCCTTGATAAAACTAGAAATAACCATATTCCCCTTTGAAATTAATAGCAAAATTGTCACATCATTACCTGAGAGCTATGTTTAGTGCAATCATGACTTGGTTTACGAAGACTTGGGATTAAACGGAAGTCAATCTTTGTTCTGTCAATGTAGAATCCTTTCTTAGGTTGTCTTTGTTTCATATCTTTCAAGAAAGGTAGGGTTTTCATGGTTTTGTCTATGGAGAATCTATACAAGCTATTTGATGCAAGTAAAAATGTTGTCAACAGGAACTAGTGCTAAAAGGAGGGCATTGTTGTTATTTTTGGTTTTTGTTAGGTTAAAATAGATTTCCATAGAATCACTAGATCTCAGTCTAGTGACCCTAAGGTGACCTTAGTTGAGCTTAGTGGTCGAACATCGTCTAGACCTCAAAAGTCTACAAGTTCAAGTGAAAATCCAAAGATTCCAACCATTGTTACACCATCAACCCCTGTAGTGATGAAATTCTTTAATGTGGAATCACCTATTCAATTTTTAGTATATAATAATTTACCAAAAAATCCTGACAAGTTGTGTCCCAAGTACTATTTTCACAAAGATGTTGAAGAACACATCAACATATTCAAAGATACATGTTTTCGAGGAAGAATTCAACATGAAGATGTTGTGTGTCAATTGTTCCCATACACTTTGAGTGATGAAGTTTACTAGTGGTATACTAATTTTCCTCATAATTCCATCAGGTCATGGCAAGACATGGAAGCTCAGTTTTTATCTAGGTTTAGAACACCTACAAATCTTGCCTTTCTATATCATCAATTTTCTCAAATAAAGATGTTCAAGGGAGGACCTATAACCACTTTTAATGACAGATTTCAAAAGGCTTACTCTAGGTTACAAGCACCTTATGTAGTGGATAATTTTTCTGCTATCACAGTTTATTATATAACAATAGATCCTTTGACTGCTATGTTTGTGAAGCGAAGAGCTAATCCTCCAACTACTTTACCAGAAGCTTATGCCAAAGCTATAAGTGTGAATTTAGAAATGAAACATCTTGGAAATGGATCATCCATAAATGGTGGAAACAAATTATGTATTTACCCTACCCTGAACACAAATGTAGTTCCTATGATTCATCCCATGTCTCCCAACATTAATCCTGTAGTGGTCCAGAATGGGACATTTCCTCAAAATACTCTTTTTCAACTAGGAAATAGTCAAGATTTAGTCCCACACCTTGGTCCAGCTATTACAGAGCTACGTCCTAATGGAAATTCTTTTTTCTCACAAACTCAAGAAAATCAAAACATCAAAAATTCTGAGGAAAAGGAAGACATGAAAGAAGTCATAGCTCAACTCAAAAGATTAACTACAGAAGTTACACAATTAAGAAATCAAAATTTTTATTCTCAAAACAATAGTTTGAATTCTCAAGATCGAGTGTATAATGCTCCCAATCCATCTAGACCATGGAATACACGCCCTAATAATGGGGAATTATCAACACCTTTGGATAATCCTGATTCAACCGATGAAAAGTTTACATCAAAAGTGAATTTAGTTGACCTTGCAATGAAAAATTGGTGTAGAATTCATAATACAAATTCTCATTCTAAAGTGGATTGTTCACAATTCAAAATCGCTTCAAATATTTTCCTTGCTACTACTCATCATAATGAGCATTGTGATTCTATACCTCCTAAATGAAATGAATTGGTTCTGGTGGGATATGATTTTGCTTTAATTTTAGAAAGTTATGAACATTTCAAACTACCTTCAATTGTTACAAATCATGCTCATAAAAACAAAGGTGATGATTCAACTATGATTTTGGAGACATATACTTTTCCTTATCAGGATGAAAATGAGCCTATAGAAGAAATGGATGAAATACATGCTTTTCAACAATATCAGAAGGGACATAACTACAACACGAGGAATAATGCTAATTCAATGGACCCCTGACAACGTCCATCCCACTGAATAATTTTAATACTCCACTTGATGACAAATCAAGCAACAATCTTGGATTACCTAAGGTGATTTATCAGTACAATTCATTAAATGTTTCAAAAGGTGAAAAGATTAATCCTGCTGATTAGAATAACTTGACTAATTACTTAGTGGAAGAAATCAAGAAAGTAAAAATTAGCCTTTCTTTGTCAAAACTGCTTAAAATGCCTATGATCAAGAAAGCTTTCCTAAATACTCCGAAATATTTTCCTAAAGAGAGAAAATCTAAGGATATTCAAATAAAAGACAGTCAAGCTAAAACAAAAGACAAGAACATTGTTCCCATAGTTGATGCACAAGTAGCCTTTTATAGAGGAAAACTAGAGTCCTCGCCATTTTTGCTCACTTTGAGAATATTTGGTAAGAATCTTCACAATTGCTTAGTAGACTCTAGAGCTTCTACTAACGTGATGTTGTTATCCATATGTCAAACATTAGGTTTAACTCCTACAAATTCTTTAAAGAAAGCCACTCAACTTGAAAAGACAGAGGTAAATGTGATAAGAGAGTTGACTAATATCCACATGCAATTGGCTTATGATCCTAGAATCCAATATTACATTGACATTCAAGTCGTGGAGATACTAGATACCTATGGTATGCTTTTGAGTAGAGAATGGTCTAAAACTTTAAATGGATACATGTCTACTGATTTCTCACACATGTGGTTACCATGGAAATGAGTGCCTAATCAAATTAGGATTGAAAGAGAACCTCGTATGAAATACATGATCATAGATTATAATAAGAAAAATGAAGTTCTATATATCGATGTAGAACCAGGAGTTTATAAATTGTGCAATTTAGGAGTTAAAATTGAAGAAGTTTTCACTTGTGATGTCGAGAGATCTAATGAATTAATTCCTGGAACAAATGTTTTAATTGAATCAGATTGTGACTCCTCTGAGGAGGAAAATGATCCTTATAATAAATTTCAAAATAGTATTATTGCAAAAGCTCAAGAGAATGATAAAAGTAAAATTTCACTGAAAAGTTTGTTATTACAGGACTGGTGCCGATTGCACAATGCTGCACATTCAGAAAAAAATTGTATGATGTGTTTGGAGATAATCCACATAATTGAGAGCTGATTTTTTCTAGGCCGTGACAATGCACAAGGATCAGCCTAAAAGCACATAAGAATGAAGATCAAAATATACAAGATGAAAATATTTATACAATGACATCAAAAAATGGTAAAATGTTGATTACAAATGATCAAGCTTGGATTCTTCAATTTGATGGATCAAAATTGAAAAAGGAATTGGAATTGGAGTGCAACTGATCAACCTACTAGGTAAGTCCTTTTTTGTTTCATATCGATTGCAGTTTCAATATACTAACAATGCAACAGAATATGAAGCTCTTATACATGGCTTGATCCTGGCAATCAAGAAAAAGGTTAGAATCCTCAAGGTGTTCAACAATTCAGAATTGGTAGTTAAATAAGTTCGAAAGAAATATATCTACCATTACAAAAGACTATCCAATTACCAAAACAGAGTGTGGGATCTGATCAAAGAGTTTGATGCATTTAATATTACTCACATCCCAAGAAGATTTAATCAGAGAGCTGATGCTCTGGCGACTGCTGCTAGTACTTTGGAACCTTTGGAAACTTTAGATTTGAAAAGATTCATAGTTGAATTGGTACAGTTACCCTTAGTTCTTGACAATGTTACTAACCTACAAGTGTTCGAAGATGACAAGAACATATTGGAATTCATTACTAATTATGGTATTTTTGAAGCACAAATTATTGAAGAAATAGATCGCCTTGATGGTGAAATTCAAGATGAAGAATTGACTCAAGCCAAAGACAATAACATTCTGAAAGGAATAATTGAGTTAGAATGATTGTTCAATATTGATCAGCTAATCAAACAAAAAGATTTACCTCAAAGTAAAGGAGGATTATTTGAATTGTATAATTTGAATACTGAAGAATATCCTAAGAATGTACTTAAAGGGAAGGTTTGTACTGAAGAAGAGAAAAGAAATATTGATCAGGCACTTAAATATTATTTGAAAGTCATAGCATGGACTTATGAATATTTGAAGACGTATGACACTTCTATCATCACACATACTATACTGTTAAAGCTTGATGTGAAACCTTTTCGACAGAAACAACATCCAGTAAATGCACTTTTAGAGCCTTTAATTCAAAAGGAAGTTCAAAAAGTATTGTCAGCCAAGATAATTTTTCCAATCAAACATTCTACTTGGGTGACAAATTTAGTCCCTGTTAGGAAAAAGAATGGAGACATCAGATTGTGCATAGATTTTTGGAATCTCAATAGAGCATCTGAAAAAGACAATTATCCACTACCCTCACTTGAAGAAGTGTTACAAATAGTTAATGGTTTGCAAATGATTTCTTTTTTGGATGGATTTTTAGGGTATAATCAAGTAATGGTAGTGAAGGATGATCGAAGGAAAACCGCTTTCACCACTAAGTGAGGGAATTTTCCTTACAGAAGGATGCCATTTGGATTGATAAATATTGGGGCTACATTCCAAAGAGAAATGCACTATTCTTTTCAAGAAGTGATAGGAAAATGCATCATCATTTACATGGATGACCTTACATTATTTTCTAAAGATAGAAGAGATCATGTCCAAGATCTCAGAGAGATATTACAAAAAAGTGAAACTTATAGAGTTTCCCTAAATCCTAAAAAGTGTATTTTCGGGGTGACTGAATGAAAATTATTGGGACATATCATTTCTGAACATGGTATTTCAATTGACCTAGATAGAGTGAATGCACTACTCAAACTACAACCCTGAGAAAGTAGAAAAGAATTGAAGTCATATTTCGGGAAGATCAAAAATTTTCAAAAATTTATTGCAAGATTTGCTGAAATAGTGAAGCCATTCAATGATATGTTAAAGAAAGATTCCAAAATAGAGTGGATGAATGAAGCTAATATCACCTTTGATACTATAAATATTGCAATCACATAAGCACTAGTACTAGTAAGCCCAGATTATATTAAACCTTTTTATATTTACTCATTCATGCTTGGTCATACTTGTGTTGCAGTGTTAACACAAAAGGGTGAAAATAAAGAAGAAAAACCAATTTCTTTTATGAGTGCACCATTCAAGGAAGCGGAGTTGAGATATACAAATTTTGAAAAACAAGCCTTCACTTTGGTCAAAGCCATGCGCAATTTTAGACATTATATCCTCAAGGGTATAGTTAAGGCTATTGTCCTAGATTCAACTATCAAAATGTTGTTGAATCAAAGTGAGTTTGGAGAAAAGAGAGCTAAGGTTACTATGTTACAAGAATATGATTTAGACATCATACCTATGAGGTTAGTCCATGGACAAGCCTTGGTAAAATCAATCACAGAAATAGATCCCCAAATTTTGAGTCAGCAATACATGTTAGATGAAAAGGACTAACAAGATT
Organism: Sequoia sempervirens; assembly: GCA_007258455.2. NCBI lineage: Eukaryota > Viridiplantae > Streptophyta > Pinopsida > Cupressales > Cupressaceae > Sequoia > Sequoia sempervirens. The sequence goes on along the minus strand of VDFB02058242.1, from coordinate 697,979,179 downwards.
GGTATTCAAACATTTGGCACTATTTGGTTAGTCACACCTATCCTAATCATATGAAAAGAAACCAAAGAAGAGCCCTCAAGATGAAATCACAGAGTTATATGATTAAAGGAGGAGCTCTATTTAAAAGAAATCATGAAGGAATTTATTTAAGATGTTTAAATAGAATAGAAGTTGATAAAGTGTTGCAGGAACTACATGATAGATTTGGAACAACTCATGCAACACCTTTGGCTACTGCACACCTTATTTTAAGAGCAAGCTGCTATTGGCCTAAGATTTTTAAAGATACTTATGAAGATGTTAAACACTATCATACATGTTAGATGATATTAGATAAAGGAAGATTCAATACTCAACCATTGCAGCCGGTGATGGAGATGCGTCCCTTTTCACAATGGGGATTAGACTTTATAAGAAATATTAATCCTCCATCCTTAGCTGGACATAAATTCATATTGACCACTACAAATTACTATATCTGATGGACAAAAGGGTGCCCCAACAAACAATGCACTACTGATGTAGTCATCAAATTTCTGGAAGAGAATACTATCACCAGGTTTGGAACGTTGTATGCATTGGTATGTGATAATGGCCCTGCCTTTGCTTCATTAAAGTTTTCTAATTGGGCATTTGAATATGGCATAACATTAAAATTTTCATCTAATTATTATCCACAGGGAAATGGATTAGTTGAATCATCAAATAAAAATTTGTTGGATATAATTAAAAAATTGATTGAAAAGAACCCTATGGAATGACATTCTTTTTTAAAGTTCTCCTTATGGCTAGATCGTACTAGAATTAAATCTACATTAGGGAATTCTCCTCGTCATTTGGTTTATGGGGTAGATCCTATGCTCCCAATAAATTTAAAAATGCCTACCTGGTAGTTTACACAAAAATATACCAGATTAGATGATCAAACTCAAGCTCGACTGCTGCAATTGATGCATTTAGATGAGAAAAGAAGATGAGCCATAGATCATTTTGCTAAGCATCAATCCATAGTGAAAAGATGGTTTGATAAACCTACCAAGCTAAAGACTTTTAAAATATCCAATTTAGTTCTACATTGGAATAAAGCTCATGAATGTGAAAATGAACATGGAAAGTTTAACAGATCATGGACAGGCCCATATCAAATTTCTAAAATTTTGGGTGATAGTACTTATAGATTAGAGTCCTTGACTGGTGAAGATATCCCATTACTTATGAATGGGCAGTTTCTAAAGCATTATTTTCAATCATGAGTAAATAGTTTTTTTTGTCTTTTTTTTTGGGTGTTGTTTTTGTTTTCTTTTTTTTGGGTGTTGCGTCGTTGGAATTTACATTGGTTAGAAAATTTTAAAGGTCTACAAGTCAATAGAACATCAACTCCAGAACTTTAATCTCTATTCTAACTAGAATTAGTTTTCCATTTATAAATTGTTCGAGAATTGATTAATTTTATGTACTCTGGTTAGCATGAATTATTCAGTTGATGTTGAGCTACAAAAGAACACATTTAAATAATTCTACTAAAATTTGGGATAGCAGTTTTTTGCATTAATTGAAAAATAAAAAAATTACCTTTTCTACCACTATTATTCCCAACCTAATAGTTGTGCTTCAATGCTTGTAATTTGATAGATGAGCTATTATTGCAAAAAAAAGAGAAAAAAAAAAGAGCTTTCATTGCTATATCTAAAAAAAAAAGTGATATCAACTCTTTTGACTATCCAAATAACTCTACCAGGGCTACAGACGCCTAACTGACAGTAGAGATATGTTTGGGGGGAATTACAAAGATAACCTTGTCGGGGCTATGGACTCCTGACTAGCAACAAGGCTCTATCCTTGGTTGGCTCAAAAGGAATTGTCATATTATGTAGGTTAATGCAAACGGTTGATATTTATAAGTTTACTGTAGCAGAAATAAATCAATTGAGCTTAGTAATAATTAATTATGCATGCTAACCGGAGTAAGATTTGGAAATAGAATAAATATCATATGATTTATAATTAGAATACTAAAGAAAGTTGGAACATTGATGTTAGATCTGGAATTGACTTTCTAATGTTTTGTTTAGTTTTGTTGGTTGCTAGTTATTGTGTAGTCTCACAACATTCCCCATTTTGATCCTTGGAAAAATGTGGACCTCCTTTTCTTTTTCTTTCTTTACGCTTTTTGCTTTGTTGTTTTTGTCCTCCTCAACATGATTTTAATCGATGCTTGACCAGTTGCTAGTTGTTTCTCCATTTCACTTGGCCTCTTTGGTGATGTACTTAGTTCCGCTCAGTATTTTGGTGTTTCACTATAGCTTGGTTATTTATTTTGTTATCGGAAACTAGAATTTTGTAGTCCTTTGTGAGTCGAAAGAGTTTGTGTCTTTAAATAACTTTAGCTCCACCCGATATTTTATTAATTGAATTGTATAAACTGGGTAATTTTCTCTTTTATCGAAGTTCGGTGCCTTATTGATTTATTTAAAGTAAAAGTCAGAAACCGGAAAGTCTTCTTTGAAATGTTTTCAAATATAAATTTCAATTTCGGTTTACAATTTTTGTTTCTCTTGTTCCGTTTTTTTTCCCTTTCTTTCTCTTTTCTCGAGAAGTGTTTTTCAGATCCCTGTGTTATGCGAATTTTCTCAAAGACATGATTAGAAACTATAACTCTGGTGATCATCATTAATCTCATATCATTTATGTCATATAACCTGCATAAAATTGGCATGACATGCAACTGCCATGAATAGTCACAACATCGTCTTTTTCCTGAATGGCGAGCAAGCTCAAAAATCTAGGTGTTCGTAAGTTGAACCATAATCCATAATGATTACACCTTTATTCTAGGAATTAATGCTAAATAATTGGTAATTAATGAAGGTGGTGAACTACCTTTGTACTTGGCACCATCTCAAGCGTGCAATTTCTTTTACAACACTCCACTTTGCGTCATATTGCAAACTTGCTAAAGACATTGAATTTACAAAGCTACTTTGGCGGGTAAGCAGAGGTAAATTTTTTAGGAAACTAAGTTGTGGCTACCCAAGGGTTTTGAAATTGTACTATGAAGAATCACCATTTTAATTAGAACCAGGTATGTTCTGAATAACTGATTTATTGACAAGAGTTTATAAGGATAGAAATCTTCGATAATGGTGTTTTCTCATTTTGAAATTGGGATATTAATTTTCCTTTGAGTGGTTAAATTTGATCAAAGAATGAATTGAAATTTTTATGAAATGTAATTTTTGGTTAAATTTAACCCTAACTCGCACACATAGACAAATATTTTTAAAAATTTTAGAGCACATTATATCAAAAATGAGCACTTATAAAGCAAAAGCAAAAGACGAATTCAAATACTGCAACTCACAGGCAGTGCCCATTAATGTGGTGGTCACAAATACCCACATGGGATGGTCTTCTAAAATTGAAATCCATTCATGGCTGCTGCAAGAAAATGCTACCCAATGTACTAAAAATGTCGTATCAAATGGGTTACTTCCTATAGGAGGGTTTCCACCAGCGATGGAAGCTCCAAAATTAGTAATGCAATGTATAAATCATTATAATCTAGTCAAAAGGATTGTTGAAAAGGAAGGAATAACTTATGCAGACTTGTCTCATAATGGAATTATGTGTACATTTGGTCTCCCCTCCTATACAAGGATGTAAAATGTCAACTTGAAAGCAAATACTAAGACATATCAGAGCACTGAAGAACACAATAGAGAAATTGTGAGCACCAAATGGTGCCAACAACCAATCACTAGATAGATCAAAGTAATTCAGATATATGAATTTAAACAAAAAATGCAAGACTTAATAAATTTATTGAGCAGAGTAGTTGGTTTAAGAGATACAATCAGGTTTGAACCCTAGTTTTTTGTGATAATATCTTGAATGATAGAAAGCCTTGTAGAATTGCATTGGGGAAAATTGATAAGCTACAGGTTGCATGAACAAATTACTACATTCCCCAAAACTAGGTGTTTCCATATGTCATCATATGTTATTTACTCTTGTGCTATGAGAGCCAATAAACAAGGATTAAAACAGATTGGTACTTTGGGCACAAAAGTTGGCAATAGTTTGATATATGCACATTTACACCAAATCACTATTCATGGGTATAAAGGTGATTACAGAAAATTTAATGATTTTTTTTCCATAAAATTTGGTAAGAACAATGGAAGGAGATAAATCTAAGAGATTATCCCTGGAAGCAAAAAGTACCATTTGGCCTATGGGAGGCTGGTACATATAGTTCCCAACTTACTCCTACATCAGAGTGGAGGGATTTGATGGAAACCCATTTATGTTGCCTAGGTATCCTTAAAATGAAATTGTTTTATCAGAATTAGTGACAATTAAAACCATCTCATGCTCTTTATAGCCATGCTTGCAAGAAGGTCTCTTTCAATTTTCCTATTACAATAGGGAATTATAAGTGTAGTGCAATCAAGGTGGCTGATTTATGTGAGGAACTGAAAACTTACAATTTTGAAGAATTTCCTCTTCATAGAATGTACTATGATGTTGAAGGAAATATTGAAAAAATCATAGCCAGTTATCGTGCTCATGTGCATCATTTAGAAGATTATTGGCTTAATTGTGAAGATGAGCACGAGGTTAGAAGGAAAAAGTATGAAAGAAAGACTCTAGGGTTTGCTCGAATGCTCAAAATCTAAGATATCCCAGACCAACTAGTGGAAGATGATGGTCATGTGCTAAATTAGTTTTATAATAATGACAGGATATATGATGAACCCATTCCAAACCCAGGTGTTGAGGATGAAGACATGACATTAATTGATGATTTTACTAGGCCAGTCATAAGGTGCACTCAACAATGGATTGATGATTTTTGTAAAAGTTTAAGAGAAAGAGGAATTGAGCCCATCTATTCAGAATATAAAAGAAGAAAGCAAAGAGATGACACTTCTTTTGAAAGTGGAGAGCCTATCAAGAAGAAAAGAAAGACTAGTAAGGCTACTCCAGGTGTTAGAAGTGAAGAAAAAACCCCTAAAACAACAAGATAGGAAGCTCCCACAAAGTTATCAGAAAAACATAAAGATGCAAAGACTGGTAAAGACAAGTCTAAAACAAGACCTAAAGGTGCATCTTCTTCTACGCCCAAACTGAGAACTAGAATAACTATTGATGAAGGAACCAGAGTAACAGAGAATGTTGGTACATAGACTAGATCTACATCTCAAAGAGTTGCAATAATACTTACCTCTCCCCCTTCTATTAATATGGCCAATATGAAGCAAGCACTGTGTGGGACTCCTGTGGCTTTAGAGGAAATTTTTGAGGAAGATGAGGCTAGAATTAAGGAACAAGTAGATAGACGGGGTGCTATGTGGGAGAAGATAAAAGAAAATAAATCCGAAGATAAACCTACAGTACACTTAGTGATAGAAGAAATGCAAGATACAATCTCTAATCCCATAAATATTTAAGAAGAAGAATTTATTCAAAGGACACTCGCCTTAGAGGCAGGAAATCCTAGTATACTTGAAATGGAAACAGGGGGAAATGAAGAGAAAAACCCTATTGATAAGACAGTTATTGAAGACACTCTTGATTCTCAAATTTCTTTTGAGAATGTGCAAAATGTTATTGAACCCTAGCAGGTCCTTAGTGAAACAAATAAAGGCCATGCTGGAATTGAAATTGAAACTAAAATTCATGAAGAAGAAACTACACAGTTTACAGGAGATGGAATCAAAAATGAAGAAAATCTTGGTGTAGTTGTAAATGAAGGGGGAAAGATTCAGAGAGAAGAATTAAAAAATATGGGTAGACAGGAAAATATAAGTCTCCAAATAGAGGAGACAGTGCAAAATCCAACTAATCCTGAGTCTATGTCAGAAGTTGATAGAGAATTTCCATTTCATAAAAAATGGCAAGTCATAGAGATGAAATTCCTGAATCAAGTAATAAGCAAAAACAAGAAAGAGTTACAAAGGTACAACAAGATGTTGATACACCTGATTGGCTAATCAGGGAATTAGCTTCTCCCACAAAAGTAGAAATATTAGCTCTGAACCTCAGTAATTTCATTCAAGAAGTAAATACTCCTAAACCTAGGCATAGAGAAAAAGCAAAGCATGTCATACAAAGGAATGTAGATGGTAAAAAAACCATCTAGATAGCTACTCCAACAAATGCTAAAGATAGACATGAGATAATGCCTAAGGAATATAAAATCACTAGCATTAATCATGGACACTCATTTTGGCAACAAGAATTAGAAGAAATAAAAGTAAATTTGAATGCTACTATTGCCATAGTACAAAAATACAAACAAAAGAAAAGAGAATTGAAAGAACGGGTTCCTACATTGGAGCATTTGATCAAATCATTGACTTTATCTAGTCCAGAGCAAGCTGAACTACCCCAACATCAGGTGCTAATGTCACAAGAGTAGGTAGATGTTATTGCTGCAGTTCATCATAAAATTAATATATTTGAAGAATGGATTGAATATTGGATAGAGCAGGGAGATGAATTTATTATAGATGCAATAAAAATGTACAAGGAAGGATACTGTCATTTTGAGAAATTGAAAAGATTTGAAGATGAATGCAAACTTCACCATGAGCAATTCATTGACGAAAGGTGAAACATGGAAATTCTCATACAGACAGATGTCCAAGAGTTAATACAAAGAAATATAATATTAGAATCTGAGATTGCATTGCCAGGAAAGTGGAACGAATAGTTGAAATGGGAAGGTGACATGTTAGTACAATGTATTGAAGGATTTGAAAAGGTCACTATTGAGTGAAGAAAATTGATAAGAGAAAATCAAGAATTTATTGAGGTATTGTCATGAAAAATCTTTGATCCTCAAACGCTATGGCAAGACGAGAAGGAAGCTAAAGCTTTCAAAGAATGGATAGAAAGGATAAACAAAGATCCTATTCAATTTTTGACAAGGGAGGTCATCGATGAAATAATACAGTGCATAAATGTTATAGTCAAATATGAAGTAGAAAAGGCAAAAAAAAATGATGTCCTACTTCAAGTGACTAAAGAATATATTAGGCTCAAACTTACCTAGAGAGAAATAAGAAGGATTTAAAGGGAACACATGCATCAAATATTGAGAGCTTTCCAAGAGTACCAATCAAAGAAGGAAGGAAAAAATCTAGAAATGGAGCCATAAGCAAATATAGAAAGAACTGGATATTGGATACAAGAAGTATAATATAATTTATTTGTTGTTAATTTTGTAGGTTGGTCTTGGTCCTAGTAGGTGTTTTTTCATTCTGGTATTTGAAAAGAAAGTTTGTAGCCTCAATGAATATAAAGTGTTCATGCTGAAGTATGGAGAAAAGTGCTACTGTGGATAAAGTCAAAGCTTTGATTTATTCTAGAAACTTCTTGATGACAGTTGGCATATGCCATGTGAATTGTTTTAATTTGTTGTTTCTGATTTCTCTAAGATACTTTTAAGTTGAAATTTTAAGGTGCCTTGTTTCTATAAAATTCCATCTCCTCTCACAATTTTATTAAGTTCGTAATTTGTGGATGTCAGAGGAGCAAAAACTTCTTTTACGTTATGTTCTTTTTTCCTATCTTCTGAACCATTCCAGTGTAAAACTTTGTATACACGTAGACATTAATTGATACCAAAGCTTTATGGATAGCTACCTATCTGAGTATCTTTTGTAGATGGTTTTGTAAGTTCCGCTAAACAAGACTGTATGTTGTGTCGTTTAAGGGTGCATACAGAACCTATTTGGTGTCCATAAATGAAGCCTTCTCTTTAAAAGCTTGCATCGTTTTATACGTAGCTGTGAAGCAATCTGGTGAATTATAAAGCGGTTTTCTATTTTGATTAATTCTTTGGGGCATCCATGGAGAATAACAAAGAGAAATTTTATTTTTTCTTATTTTTTTTAATGTTTTACTTTAGATTAGATGTTAATATTTTTGAAAATGTTCCAAAAAATATAAATGAATGGAAATAGTTTCGTTGAAAATATTTTATTTTCCATGAAATTTTTGAATGCTTAAAGCTAAATCTACTTAAGTGATAGCAAAGAATTCATTTTATTCATGAAATATTATGATGAATCTTTCAATTTCATGATGTCATTTGATGATAAAATTGAAGTTTTATGTGAAATGTTAGTAATCCTTGATAAAACTGGAAATAACCATATTCCCCTTTGAAATTAATAGCGAAATTGTCACATCATTTCCCGAGAGCTATGTTTAGTGCAATCATGTCTTGGTTTACGAAGACTTGGGATTAAATGAAAGTCAATCTTTGTTTTGTGAATGCAAAATCCTTTCTTAGGTTGTCTTTGTTTCATATCTTTCAAGAAAGGTAGGGTTTTTGCAGTTTTTTCTATGGAGAATCTATATGAGCTATTTGATAAGAGTAAAATCATTGTCCACACTTACAATGCTGATTGATTATCAAAACTTACATTTATACAATCCATACATGGGATCATTATCTCCTACAAACCTCAATGGTACAACAAATTTGAGTAGGCCTAATCTAAATTTTGGAACACCTTTCCCTGTGGTAGATTTAAATCAAAGTCCAAACCTACAAATATATCAACCAAACAATCAATGCATGAGTCTTCAACAAAACAACATTATCACACCAAATCCATACATGCCAAATGTGAATATACCAAGTACAACTTTACCAAACATGAATATTTCAAATCTACACTTGGTAAACTTTGGGATAGATATGTTTGTGAATCATAAAAATGTTGTTCAAAGTCCAAACAATATGTTAACGACTCCATGTATTGATCCAAGTAAAGGTAACACCATCAAAAATCAAAGTTACCTATATCAAGGCAATGTGATTCCCAACCACAACAATGTTCAATTTCAACCTATCATGCCAAATCTAAGCATCATCCCAAATCAAGACATTATCCAAAATCATTTTTTCCATGATCCCATACAAATACCACAATTATACATTCCAATTCTGCTTGAATGCAAACCAAATCAACTATATCAAGGGTGTCAAGATCAAAATCAAGATCAAATTTAGCGAGATCAAATTGATATACTTACCAAAATATTTGACTCTTTGTTTCAAGAGACATCTCCACCCCAAAATCAATACACTCTTCCATTGGTTAAAGCATGTCATCAAAGCATTGAGTTGTGTCCACAACCACATCAAGAACAATATCTCCAATGTCAAGAGGTTGGATATCAAGATCAACAACATCAACAAAAAACCCACCCTCCACATCTCAAAGTTCAATCACCACATCTCCAAAATCAATCACCACAAGGTCAATTTTAAGTACAAATCTCACAAGGTAACAAACAAAAATACACACCACTTGGGGAACCAATTGAATTGGTCATGCAACAGCTGGTACAAGAAAATATCATCAAAATCCCCTTTTATGAAAACTATCAAGAGCCTCAAGTTAAACACCAGGACATAATGAGAAGCACCTTTGTGATTATCAAAAAATAAAGGGACACACAACATCAAACTATATTCGACTCAAAAATATCATCCAAGACCTTATTGATCAAAAAATAGTAACTATTGGGGACAATGGTCGGGATTCAACCACTAGTGATAGCATTGACAATATCTCCTCCACAATTGTTGAAAATGATGATCAAGATCTATCCATCAATGAGCACCTTGAATATGGTTCTACTTCATTTGAAGATCAACTCAACATACATCAAGAGTCACTTTTTGGTCATGATAAAAACCCCTCAACAATATTTGACAATGATCTATTTCAAGGAGTGTTAGAATTATTTGATCCTATTGACATAATCCATGATACATCAACCAATGATCATGTTGAAAATTTCTCTACATCACTTAATGAGTTAGAGAACATATCTCAAGAATTTATTTCAAAGCATGATCAACATCTTTCACTGAAGTCTAGCAATGGCCCTTCCCAAGATATATTGACATCCTTTGACCTCATGGTTATAGATATTGAAGGAATCTTCAACTCCATACTTGACCCAAATCTACTCAAAGATCAAGAGGATATTAAGCCACTTCCCATGACTAATGAAGATATCCAAGAACCCTTTATAAGCAATCCGTCCATTGAAATTGACCCATGTCAAGAACTTGATCCAAAGCATGTCTAAAGCAATTCTGAAACCATTCAAGATCAATAATTTGTATCTCCAAGCTACTACAATGATCTAATGGACACTCTCCTATCTATACAAGATCTGGACACATAGATGATCTTCATTCAGAACAAGATTCCTTTACTCCTAACATTATTACACAAAAAGAGTAGGTTATTAATTCCTACCGTAAAACTGAATTGTCAACATTAGGATTAGATATATCCCAAATTAAAACTGATGGAATCATGTATCAATATATCCAACATTATCCACTCAAGGAAGCAATTCAGACAAAACATGATATTCTAGAGTTAGCAGAGCAACAAATTGAAATAATGTCATTTGCAGTGGTCACTTATCAAAGAATGCTTATTGAATAAGACATCTCAAAACATGCATAATCAAAGAACAAAGGTGCTACTACCACCATACTGGAGGAAACCATGTCTCAAGCAAATGTCAACATAGGGAGCACGAAGAATCCTTATGATGAAATTGTTGGCAACATAAGGGCAGACAACTGAGAGGGGGAGGGGGGTGAATTCATTATCACTGAATTTCAAACTTATTAAACTTATTAATCCTTATTTTCAAATATGATCAATATCAATGAAAGCATGAATCAAAAACACATCAGAAACACCAAGATTTTTAAGTGGAAACCCTGTTAGGGGAAAAACCATGATGGAGGTCAGTCCACAAGATTATACCCTATTAAAATTATAACAAGAATAAATGGGGAATGCGCATGCATTCAGGCACACTGCCTAGAGCTCATTGTTCAATTACAAAGGAAGACACACTATCTTAAAGAGATATTTAGATTACAACCATCCAGATTTTGAACTAAGAAAATAACATTTTCTAATGCTTGATTACATTTTCGGTTAAGCACATGAACACTTCTTAACTCTTCTTCACTCTTCTTCACACTCCACTCTGCCTTCGAATGATTGGACATTATTCACACAACTCATAAAAAACCACACCTTTTGGCTCTCTCTCGTACACTTCAATTCAAATTAACAATTACTCTTATATATCCACAACATGAAATTACATCATTACAAGTCAGCCACAAAGATATAATAAAATGAATACAAACTGTCGGCCCAAAACAATAGATAATTTTCAATGTGAATCAACCAAGGTCAGCCACAACATAGTGAGGACCAAAATCAACATCTCCAACACAAAAAATCTTCAATTAATTTATCCTCAAAGATCCACAACACGCTTCAACACCTTGCTGGCCAAGAACATGAAAAACATGAACACTCAAGAGAAAATCTCAGATCATGAGCATAACGATCAATGTGGATGTGTAGCACAGATAGTACATAATCTAGAAACATCCACAAGCATCATGAATCACCAGAGAAGCATCTACAACAACTGAACTGACTGGAATCACATAATCTTTATTTAGGAACATAAACTAAAGTAACAGAAAAAATTTCAAAATACAAATCTTCATCACTCGATCAAATCTTCACACAGATCTCTAAAACCCAATGTAGATAAAGTAGATATACTCAGCAAGAAACCCTTTAATCCACAACCTCTGATCATCAAAATAAAAAAAAATTACTGACATATTGAACTTCACTTCACTACTGACATCTTGCAACTCATTTATTACAATTTTCTCAATATCCTCGACATATACAACTTCAAATGAATTAATGCTAATAGTGTTGACATAAATGAAAACCACATATCGGCAGCACAACCACAACATCTAACAATCTCCCCCTTTGGAATTGATGGCAACACATGATGTGAAAAACACCATCAACACAACTAACTCTTGACACTTACTCCTCCTTAGGATCTGACTCATTTTCTCCTCAACACTTTCACATAATATTTTCCCCACAAGGCTCTTCTCCCCAGATAATCACCAGTTTTTCACATGACTCTTCTCCCCCTTTGACATCAATGACAAAGATCTCTAGACTCCACAAAAACTATAAACCACATATCTGAACATCTAGACATCTGACTACTCTGCCTGAGTAGTAGCTACCACAACATCAATTTGAAACAAGATATGACTATGAAATGCATAGAATGGTGCAATGTAATGCATCCTTAGTTCTGATTAGGAGGGGTAATCACCCCTAACTTTCCTCTAAGATACTCAAAAGTATCCTAAGGCAATGACTTGGTAAAAATATATGCAATTTTCTCCTAAGTAGGCACATACTCTAGTCTGACTTCTTTTTCACTTACCTTCTCCCTCAAAAAGTGAAACTTGCTAGATATATGCTTTTTTTTTTAATGCAGCACTAGATTCTTGGAAATGTTAGTAGCACTTGAATTATCATAGAATATGGAAATAGGATAATTATACACAACTCTGATATCCTTCAACATCTATTTCATCCACAAGACTTGAGTACAATTGTTAGCAGCAACAATGTATTCGGCCTCTATAGTAGACAAGGAAAGGTCATTCTACTTCTTTCTCAACCATGAGATTAGCTTCTTACCCAAGAAAAATGCTCCACCACTAGTACTTTTCCTATCATTTACATCTCTTGCCCAATCAACATTAGTGAAGGCACTTAAAGTAAGATCATCATCTTTAGGATATCATAGGCCAAAGTCAACAGTTCCCTTCAAGTATCTAAAAGTTCTCTTCACAATAGTCACATGAGACTCCTTTGAATTAGCTTGAAATCTTGCAACAATACATACAACATTCATGATATTAGGCCTAGTTTGAGTCAAGTAAAGCAATCCACCAATGATTGATATATATCTAGTTTGATTTTCTTTCAAAGAATCATCTTTTGTTGTCAACTTGCATCTAGACACCATAGGTGTACCAACTGGCTTTGAATCTTCCATACCAAACTTCTTCAGAAATTCCTTCACATACTTGGACTGAGATATAAAAATCCCTTTATCCAACTGAGTAATTTTCAATCCAAAAAATAATTTCATCTCACCAATCATATACATATCAAATTCATGTTGCATCTCATTTGAAAACTTCATGCACAAACCATCATCTACTCCAAAAATGATATCATCAACAAAGAATTCAATAATCAAATCTTTATTATTATCAATCTTGAAATACAGATTACTATCAGCAGTAGCTTTGTTAAATCCAAGCTTCAACAAATACTTGTCCAATCTAGCATACCATGCTCTAGGAGCTTGCTTGAGTCCATACAATGCTTTCTTCAACTGACACACCATATCTTCCTTATCAATCAACTAGAATCCATCAGGTTGCTCAACATACACTTCTTCCAATTCACCATTTAGAAAAGCTGATTTGACATCCATCTAATAAACTTTGTAGTTCTTGTGAGCAGCATAGGCAAGAAATAATCTTACAACTTCAATTCTAGCAACAGGGGAAAAAGTCTCTTCAAAATCAATTCCTTTCATTTGAGAATATCCCTTGCATACTAGTCTTGCTATGTTTCTAACCACTTCACCTTGCTCATTCAATATGTTTCTAAAGACCCATTTGGTTCCAATGACATTCTTATCCTTAGGTCTAGGAACAAGAATCCATGTATCATTCTTTTCAATCTTTTTTAACTCTTCTTTCATTGCTTCAACCCAATGTTCATCTTTACATGCTTCATTCACACTAGTAGGCTCAGTCTTTGAAATCAAACAATATTCTTCTACAATTCTTCTCCTAGTCTAGACACCTTTGTTCTTATCACCAATAATTTGATCTTCTAAATGATTTAATCTTACATACCTCAGAGTCTTCTTAGGATGTTCTTCAACTTTAGGCTCTTGTGTTCTCTCTTTTGTGCTTCCACTAGTTTCTCCTTCATTTTCTTGATTTACCAAATTGATTTGTGCTTGATTTGTATTTTGAACTTGCTTTCCTTGGTTTGTACTATCATCTTGATCATCAGAGTCATATCCATAGGTTCTGGATGGTGTACCTAAATCTTCATCAACCTTGACATTTTCACTTTCAACCATTTTCTTCAATCTCTTATTGTAACACAGGTAGGCCTTGCTTTTAGTAGAATAACCCAGAAAGATACCTTCATCACTCCTAGCATCAAAATTTCCTATGTCTTCATCTCTTTTAATAAAACATTTGCTTCCAAATATCTTGAAGAATTTAATAGTAGGATTTTGACCAGTCCATACCTCAAAATGGGTCTTACTAGTATCACCTTTGATTTGTACCCGATTGAGTGTGTACATAGCAGTACTCATAACTTCTCTCCACTAGATATGAGGGACATTTCCTTCTAGCATCATTGTTCTAGCAGCATCTTCAATTGTTTTTTTCTTCCTTTCCAAAACTCCATTTTGCTGAGGGGTCCATGGTGCAGATAATTGTCTCTTTATTCCATGTTCTTCACAAAAAGAATTAAATTCACTGGAAGTGTATTCTCCACCTCTATCTGATCTCAGAAATTTAATCTTCAAACCTATCTATATCTCAACCATAGCTTTAAAGATCTTGAAATTTTCCAATGCTTCAAATTTCTCCCTTAAGAAATTAATCCATACCATTCTAGAAAAATCATCAATGAGTAACATGAAATACCTATAACCTTGTAAAATTATGACCTTGGAGGACCACACAAATCAGTATGGACAAGCACTAACAATTCATTTGAACAATGATTTTTACTCTAAAATGAAATTCTAGTTTGCTTTCCTAATTGACATTCCTTGCATATGGAATTAGTAGGTTTCACCAACTTAGGTAGATCTCTCACAACCTTAGTGGAACTTATCTTGACAATATTATCAAAGTTAACATGAAACATTCTCCTATGCCACAACCAACTTTGATCAACTTGAGCAATCGAGCAACTTTTCTAGTAGCACTCAAGTGAAAGATATTACCTTTTGTTTTTGTACTAGATGCAATTTCATTTCCGAAACTCAATATTATGCACTTTCCATCCTTGAATTGAAGATTGTATCCCTTATCAACCATCTATCCAACAATTAAAATAGTATGCTTCAAGCCTTCCATATACAGAACATCATTAGTATTATGCTTACCATCAAGAGAAATGCATCCTCTTCCATGGATCACACCAGCTATATTAACACCAAATCTCACAACACCACCACATACTTTTCCAAGCCTACAAACTTACTTTTATCTCTTGTCATGTGATGTGAACATCCACTATCAATTACCCATTCATCTTTCTCTTCAACTCGAGCAGTTAGGGCTTTCTCCACATTTGTACAGCTAGTAGATTTAGTAGACATAGAATTATTTTCCTTGATAGCAATAAACACCCATTCATCATCACCTTTATCAGATTCATCATCTGTCACACCTTCATCAGCAGCATAGTAACACTTCTGAAATCTAGGCTTGTTATGCCTTGGTTTAGGATCTCTTTTCGGACACCTTGATGCAAAATGACCTATCTTATTGCAAGAAAAACATTTAAGAGGAAATTTTCCGTCATACTTACCTTTTCCTCTCACTACTCTTTTGACAATAGGTGCTTCCATCTCTTCCATCTCTCTTTCTTCTTCTTCAATTTGTCTGATTTCATCCTCATACTTGAATGTATTTCTAGATGAGCTCTCACCCAGATCATATCTTTGTCCATCTCTTCTATAAGTAGTAGCTTTAAATGAAGATTCAACCTTAGGAAGGGCATCACCAAATTCACTCAACTCAAAATAAGTCAGCTTACCAACCAACGTATCTCTGGTTATATTTGTTACAATCTGGAGCTCTTTAATAGCACTAGCTTTGACTTTGTAAGAATCAAGTAGGGATCTAAGCACTTTAGCAACAATCTTAGATTTGTCCAACTTTCCACCAGCACATCTAATACCACACACAAGTTCATTCACTCTTTGCATGAAAGTATTAATGTTCTCATCATCACCCATTCTCAACCTTTCATATTTCCCTTTCAAACTCTACAACTTAGAAATCTTCACATTAGTATCACCTTCATACAAGGTTTCCAACTTTTTCCAAATCTCGTGAGCACTCTTCATATCCATAACATTTTTCATCTCAGAATTAGTTAATGCACTCAACAAAGCTTCCTTAGCCCTGATATTATACTCAACATAAGTACCATTCAATGGAATAATATACCTATTACTTGTAATGCTCTAGTAGGGTTCACCAATGCATCTCAGATGACACTCCATTTGAGTCTTCCATAAAGAGTAATTTGTTCCATCAAATCTTAGACTATCCTTCTTGTAACTTGTCATCCTGGATCACCTTAAGCTATTAAACTTCTTTCAAGGAACCTACTCTGATACCAATTGTTGGCAACACAAGGGAAAACAACTGAGAGGGGGGGTGAATCAGTTGTCACTCAGTTTCAAACTTATTAAAATTATTAATCCTTATTCTTAGATCTGATCAATATCAATGAAAGAATGAATCAAAAACATCAGAAACACACATAACACCAATATTTTTACATGGAAACCCTGTTAAGGGAAAAACCACGGTGGAGGCTAGTCCACAACATTATACCTTGTTAAAAGTATAAGAAAAATAAATGGGGAATGCACATGAATTCAGGCACACTGCCTAGAGCTCACTGCTCAATTACAAAGGAAGACACACTCTCTTACAGAGAGATTTAGATTACAACCATCTAGATTTTGAATTGAGAAAACAACATCTGCTAATGCCTGATTACAGTTTCAGTTAAGCACATGAACACTTCTTCACTCTTCTTCACTCTTCTTCACACTCTGCTTTGCCTTCAAATGATTATGACATTATTTGCACAACCCATACACAACCACACCTTCTGGCTCTCCCTTGCACACTTCAATTTGAATAAACAATCACTCTTATATATCTGCAACATGAAATTACATCGCTACTAGTCGGCCACAAAGAAATAATAAAATGAATACAAACTGTCAGCCCAAAAAAATAGATAATTTTCAATGCAAATCAACCAAGGTCAACCAAAACATAGTGAGTTCCCAAATCAACATGTCCAACACAAAAAATACTTCAATTAATTTCTCCTCGAAGATCCACAACATACTTCAACACATTGTCGGCCAAGAACATGAAAAACATGAACAATCAAGAGAAAATATTAGATTGTGAGCACAACGATTAATGCAGACATGAAACATAGATAGAGCATGATCTAGAAACATCCAAAAGCATCATGAATTACTAGAGAAGCATCTGCAACAACTGAACTGACTGGAATCAAATAATCTTTATTTAGGAACACAAACTGAAGTAACAAAAAAACTATCAAAATACAAATCTTCATAACTTGATCAAATCTTCACGTGGATCTCTAAAACTCAACATGGATAAAATAGATATACTCAACAAGAAACCCTTTATTCCACAACCTTTGATCATCAACGTACAAAACTTACCGACATACTGAACTTCACTTCACTACTGACAACCTGCAACTCATTTATTACAATTTTCTCAATATCCTCAACATATATAGCTTCAAATGAATTAATGCTAATAGTGTTGACATCAATGAAAACCACATATCATCAACAAAACCACAATATCCAACAGAAACCAATGCTAATACTACAACTAGCCATGTCACGATTCTTCATCCACCCATCACCCCATCCACGAATTGGGACCAACATCCAAAGAGAGATTTAAATCAAAGTAAAAAGAACATTATCAAAGAAAAAGAAGTTGGGAAGCATAATGGACAAATCAAATACACATGGATACCAAAGAATACTAAGAAATTTTATCCCTATCAAACTCCATTAGTCAAAGAAACTATGGGGAAAAATAAAAAAAGGGAAAAGTATCCATCAAAGACGTCCACAAAAGCAAAAGCAGGCTTCTCAAGCAACGTACAAAGTATATCAAGCACTTGGTCCTAATTCCATGCACACTTCCGTATCCAACCATCATTTCTCATCTTTAGAAGTTTGGAGAGTCAAAGGTTCCAAACTATCAACCAATCCATCTCTTATCCCTGAACACACTCCATCCATGCCTCCATGCATGATATCCAATTCTCACATTGACCATGTATTGGAACCCACCCTTCATCATAAGGTTTCAGAAGGCACTCTATCGCGATGTGTGCACAAAGACAAAGTTAACTCTGGTGTCAATGAAGCAGATCAGGAATCTCAAAAGTTGTATTCAAGTGCATGTATCTTAGCAAAGAAACTTCTTCAAGCAGGATACCAATGGCACATTATGATAAAGGAATCTACATTGACACCGCTAGGTGGTTCAACATGAGCTTAAAAATATTTCACAGAAAAATACAAAAAAAATCAAAAAATGTGAAAATCCAAAAAATAAAAAAGGGTTAAAAATAGTAAAGAAAAAATCATCCTCCAGTGAAAACCACTATGGTGGAGCTTTGGACAAGTACCATGATGAAAACCTGGAAAACAGGCATTATGTGTAGAATCGAGCATCTACATATGCTAGTTTAGGTGGAAGCATCTCATCCCATCCATAATAAATCCATCATTCCATCCATCTTAGCCATAATAAATCCATTCATCTAGAACCATTTATCGAATCCATCTACATCCATCTTCCACATTATCTTGATCTTGACAAAATTTGGTGCACACTTTGCACTTGCTTATGGTAAACATCTTGACATGGGTCATTTTTATTGATCCTATCCTACCCAACATTATCTGAGCCATGAAGCATTATCCAAATGAGAATCCTCTATTTGAACACCTTATCTTATCACAAGATAATCCTTGGCATCCTTTGTGTGCTTACCAAATCCATCCATCCATACAAGCATCCACCAATGGCATTCCATACATTGCTAGAACACTGGGGGCAGATATTTACATCTTGCTTTAGGAATAAATCTTGATCTATATCTTCCAACTTATGTGTTGATCTAGACATTGGTAAATGTGAAATCAAATTGGTCAAAGCATTTGTGAGGACAATCCAAATCACTAGCCCATGGAATGTTTTGACAAGAGGATGTTCCTTATCAAGATTCATCGAACATCAAACATCAATCCAAACAATCAATATCAGTCATATCTAATTTGCACATAAACCACATCAAATCATTCAAATTTTTTTTCAAATCAAGTTTCAAAATATTGATCAATCAAATCCAATCAATCCCTCATCATCTTGGGATATCCATCCTAATCCTTGTGTTGCTTAACACTATTCTTGCATTGTTGTCTATCCTCAACAATGATATTAGCATCAATCCATCGATCCGATCAATCAACCTTAGTTTGGTTTTCAACAAAATCCCAAAACTTGGCACCGATATCATATCCATATCCAAATCGTCAAAATCATGCGAAAATCCAAAAAACCATCAAAATCATGTGAAAATCCAAAAACATTCAAAACATATCAAAATCCCAAAATAGGTTAAAAATTCATAAAGAAGTCAAAAATATGCTATTTGAACTACATGGTCTTTGTATGTATAACATAGGAAAGGATAATCTTTGATAAGTCCTTGAGGCCACTAGGATAGGTCTTTAGGTTAGTCTCTTGATCAAAATCTCAGAAAACATCAAAAACATTGGAAATTTTGAAAATCAGAACATTCGCAAAATGTCAAAAATACAAAAAAAAAATAGCCTCAAAACATTTCAAACATCAAAAACATCCAAATATTTGAAAAAATCCATCCATCTCATCTCACTTTCACCCACAATAAATATCCACTCACGATAAATCATCATCACCCTCAACCTTTGGTGAAATAGTCAGAAACAAGTCTACTAGATCAAAAGTTAAAACTCAAAACGTCAAGGTCTCAAGTCTAGGTCTATAAGTAAACAAGTTGGTAAACTCTTGGTACTAATATCTCATCATCCAATTTGTCCCAAATCATTTGATAACATCATGTCCTAGGATGCATCCTTCCTACGATGGACATCAACATTATGCATCACCGTAGTTTAGTCTTGGCTAGCGGTATGAAGAACATTAGCTTGTTTGTTTACTTGGTCTTTGTGTTTTGACTTATCTTATTGTGCTCATTCCAATGACCTCTCAATGATGTCCAAACAAAGGGATTTAGAGAGAAAGAAATGGGGCAATGATCATTATCTTTTGTCTGTTGTGCTTGTTGGACATTCTTGTAATATAGCTTGGTGAATACTTGCTTTGTTAGGTATGTATGGAAGGTGTTTTGGGGCAACTTGTTGACTATTGCATTGATAGGTTATACCTTTTCATGTTTTGGTCCCAGATGTTTGAAACTTCTGAAATGCATCCTAGCAAGGTTTTCGTATGTCAGGTGTAAACAAGAATACTCCTATCTATTTTTTGAGTCAAAGTCTATCACACTAGGTACAATTCCATCTTGGTTCTTTATACCTTGATGCATTGTATCTATGTGTGTTATCAAACATAAGGTAAGTAGCCCTTTTATAATCCCAATTCTCGATAAGCATCATCATCATCATCATCATCATCATCGTCGTCGTCGTCTCTAATAAAGTCTCATCAGATCATGGACTTGTTTGATCCTCTTGTCATCCATCTTATTCTTCTTATTCTTCTATCTTTACTAACATTTCTATCCAAGTATCAATTGCGTGTAATATTTCAAAACATACATGAGGCTACCCATGGCCGATGAACTATCTATAGCATCAAAATTTTCTACATCAAACATTCAAGCTTTCTAGTCCTCTCTAAGCCAAACTTATCTTGAATCTTTATAGCGAGCTCGACCCAAAATTGAAACTTTTCGCTCAATCTCTCGAGGGGGAAATATACTAGTGTAATTCTTCTCACTGGGGCAGCAGTGGGGAATCCAAGAAAAATAAAATAAAGATTGAATTTTGATCTCGGCAAGGTTATTCTTTGAACCAACGTAGCAGGTACATCACTTCAAAGAGGGGAAAAATGTAGACATGTAAAATATATTGATTGATCTTGGACACTTGATCCTGATTTACTAACACCAATTCATCTTGAATCATCTCCTTTACTAACCATTTAATCAAATAATGTTTATTTGATTAAATTCATCATATTCTGTCTTTTAATTAAATAAATCAATTTTATCGTATTAAATCATTATATCCTATTAATTAAATAAATCATTTTTTTAATTAATCTTGGGTCCCTCTTTTAATTAAATAATTCATTTTATTTAATTAAATTCTAAAGTCATTCCCTTTAAATTAAAAAAATTAATCTTTATTTGATTTAAATCTAACACCATCCCCTTTTTATTAAATAAATCCAACTCTATTTAATTAAAGCTAATATTCATTATTCCTCTCATTTTGATTTATTTAAATCCAAAAATCTAATTCAAAGTGTCAAATCAGCTAATCTCCATCTAAATTAATCAAATCATAATTAATCCTAACTCCAATCCATCAAATCCTCTAGATTTTGCAACTTGTGCAAGTAAATCAAATTAATTGATTTATACACTAATCCATTTTCATTCAAAAGGAATCAAGTTGGAATATTCTTCAAATTTGAAAATCTCCCCCCAAAAAGGACTTATCCTCCAACATGGCGTTTATAACTCTTACAAGTCCTTTTTCTTGAGCCAAGTGGCATTAACTCCTCTTCCACATCTCCCTCCACAAGCTAACTTTTGAATTTCAAATATCCACCTAATGACATTTAGGTGCACATTCATCAAAATGTGCTCCACCTCTCTCCATTCACATGTTGACAAGTGGTATTGTGCTATTGGTTGATCTTTTTTCCCACATTCATCCTTTTGGCTCATTCTTCCATCCTTCTCTTCTATAAATAAAAGGCTCTTTTACCAATTTTGGATACACAATCTTAGGAATTTTCATCCACAACTTATGCAAAGTCATTATCTTCATGTTTTGAGCAATTGCATCCATTCTCATCCAAGTTTCATAGTTTTCATCAATTTCATAGCTAGGTCATGGAAATTATTATCAAGGAGCACCATTGATCATCATCAAGATTGCAAGGAATTGGGAAAGGGCTATTTTCCACATCAAAATAGCACCAATTCCCCCATGGGATTGAGAGTTTGAGCATTTGAATGAGATTTAGTTTGCTTTCATTTGTGTTCTTCATGTTATTTCTTGTTCTTTATGTTTCAAGTGAATCTTATGGGGAATGATGGTTTTGATTTACATAATGGATTAATATTATGTTTGTTGTTTGTCTTTGTGTAGGTCTAATTCCACCATTCACATTATGCAATTCAATGCTTGCACATATGTGTCATATGTTCTTATATTTTTCTATAAATGCATATAGACGCCTATTTATTTCTTGTTTGGAACTATGTCAATGGACCAATATGATCCTTTGAGTCATATGTTCTTATATTTATTCATATTTTCATATAGTAACACAATTATTTCTTATTTGGGATTGTGGAAATGAAATCTAAGCTCATGGAATAAGAATCTACACCATAATGGCTCAAATACTTGAGCTCTCAAAGTTGTTTAGTGTAAGTATGTAATGATAGTAAAATTGATGAGGGGGAGATAACATGTGTCTAACACCTTTGATTTTCTTTTCTTTACCACATTGATAATTTTGTCTACCTCTTTAATATATACAAGAATTTGTCTTTTTCACAAAACATGTTTGGTCAACTCAAAATAAGTTCTAGTTCCTTACATAGAAATCACACACAAGTTTGCTTTAAGTTGACAATAATAGCTCTTATGCTTATTTTGAAATAAGTAACAATACCAAAGAAAACCCTTGACTTTAGGAAATTACTCAAATGTTATCACGCTTTGAAACCCCTTAGTCAACTCTTGGCCCATAAAACTAGAACTCATGTCATTGTGGAGACTTTGAATAGAGATTATCCTCATTTAAATCCCCTTGGTCTTTCTACCACACACCAAACACTTTGTGGTATAACAATAGCTGAAACATGGTCAAAGAACAAAAAATCAAACGTGTAACTTTGAGCAATGACTAGAGATGCAGATTTATATATGGATTTACTTTTTTTTTATTGCTACTAGTGACTTAATATTCATTTTTAAGGCTAATGTATGCTAGATTGAGGTTCACTTTATATATAGTGTTGGCTAGAACTTGGTCAAAGAATCTAAAATCAAGCTTGTAGTATTGAGAAATGAGTAAATATGTGTATTTAGGCAAGTGAGGAATAGAGTTCTACTTTTGTTTTTGTGTTATTAGTGACTCATTATTCATTTTTAAGATTAATGTATCTTAGATTAAGGTTATATATCATGCTTTGGATATAGGTATGACCTAGTTAACCAATGACCTAATAACATAGGATAATATATAGGTTTCAAACATGTGTCATGGTCTAATGGTAGGTGATGGTAAAGCTTGTATTATTTGTATATATAGATAGAAGATGCAACATCAACTTCTCTTATCATTTTATGTATATAAAATAATTAGTTTATGTTCTATTTTTATATGCATAATGTGGTAAAAGTTCATCCCAATGTAAATATAAGAGATAAATAATGAACTAATTGCATTACATGAAATGTAAATTAACAACACTTAGAGGAGGATTGTGTAGTTACATAGCTACTCTTATGAACAAAATTTATTAATTCCAATTATTATTAGTTTTATTGATAATTGCATAAACCTACATATCGTATAAATAACATAAGTGATTAATTATGCTCGAAGATTGCTAATTAAGATCAAATATGGAAAAGTGATTAATGGTATAAATAAAATAAGTGATCAATATTACATTTTACAAATTATGTCATGTCCTTTCTTTCTTTTCTTCAAACTCCTAATTTTTTTGACTTTTTATGCAACTTCCTTCTAATTCAATGTTTAATTCTTTGTGAATCTATTATGATTAGTAAAAATTAAGAAAATAATGAGTCTATATTCCAAAATTTAAACAAAAAAAATTATAATAAATATTTCAATTCTACAAACATGAAAATATTACCCAAGATAATCAAATTTGATCTAAAAACTTCAAATTTTATTCTTCTACATTGTCAAGTAAACAAAAAGGTGCTGAAAAGGTGATGGAGTATACAAAATATGATGGTACAAGAAGTCAACACCGTGAAAAAGCATTTCTTTTTCAAAAAAAGCATAATAACCAGACAAAAGTAGAGAATATGGGACTATTTCACAGGTCTAATTCCTTTTTTACCATTTTTAGTAAAGGCCATTTGGCACTCATCAAATTTGGAAAGCACCAAATAAGATTTGTTGAGATTTTCCAACCCTTCAAAATTGGGAAAGTAGATAGAGAGAGATATAAAAGAATAAGAGAAATAGAGAAGGCAAGGGAATAAGTGATAGAGAGAGACACACACCAGTACTCTAAACCATAAACCCTAAATCATATATCCTATACCCAATAAAAAACACTAAACCTTGTACCGTAAGCCCTAGACCCTATGTACTTTAAACTTTCTATCATCAATCTCACAAGATGGAGGAACTAATCGATGACATGCTAAACACTATAGATAATATTGTCACTTATTTTGAGGTATTTCTTGAAGATCATGTTTCTATTTTTGAGGTTATGGGCTCACAAAATAATATACCTAGGTACTCATGGTGCAGGTGCACCTTGTTCATTGAATGCCTTTAATAGGAAAAATTATAAAATTTGAATTTTCAAACGTAAAAAAATGTAAAGGGATCATATAAAGGTCATTTATAGTGTATTTGAGTCTTTTATAGGTCTCTAGGGGGTCAAAATAATGGAAAATGTAAAACTTGCAAAATTTGCAAAGTTGTCAAATTGGGAAAGGTACAAAAACATATAAATGTGGAATGCCAAAGGTCATAGCAGTTTCAATTAGTTTCTTTCAATTAGAGAAGATGAAAATCCTTTAAAAAGGAATTGTACATCACTGTGATGAGGGGGGGGGGCAAGTTTGAATAAGAAGAAAATCATTTAGAAACCCTTGTGCATGCTTAAAACTTTGCATTTTCTGTATTTTATACTAGTAAAACATGTTTGTAGGTTGTTGTATAGCCAAGTACAGCCTAATTTTTGAGGGGAAGTCATTGGGATTGATGCACCTATGATTTTACTTTTCTTTTTGTTTCATTCATTTCCATTTGGTTTTGAGTAAGATATTGCAAGTTTACTGAAATCAGTCAAAACCCTGAGTTAGGGTAATCCAAGGTAAAGAAAATTATGTTTCTCCAAATTTAACTGATGAAATCTCCTGTAATTTTGAAAGAAGGTAGTTTGATATGTATTTTGAGTGATCTCAAAGTTGCAGAGCGTGGAAAGGAGGTTATGGGCAGATTTAATGATGCCCTAGGACTGTAACTTGTACAAAATCTGGAAAATGATAGAGTACGGTGTAGATTAGTGCTTTATTTGTGGGGAAAAAGGTAATCCTTTTGGGAAAATTTGATTGGAAAATATTGTTAAATATATTGTGATTCATTTTTGGATAGGATTTGATGAGAATATAAATGATAGAGCCTACTTTTGTTACTGTCCTATTAAGGCAGTTTTATGATAGTCCAATTTTGGAGTCTATATTGAAGGTTTATAATAGGTGTATGATGAATCATTATGAGTAAAGCTTGGGGAATGGTCTAACCATGTTGTGCAGACACATTTACACTTTTTTGAGGCATTAAGAAGGACGAATGGCTTGGAAATGTGAAGTTGTTTATTGATGGGGTCTAAATAGGCCTAGTTGTGGATTTGGGGCAATCTACCTTTGAAAGTCATTATATTTGAGATGTTAGCATTGGAGAAAGGGTTTGGGCCAGTCTTCTTACTATTTTTAAAGATGTCTCAATGATTGGAAAAGGTTTAGAAGGAAAACTTGTTGAATTTGATGATTTGACTAAATCTAACTCTATGTGCAAAGTGGTGTTGACTGCTAGAATCAAAGGGTCTGATGGATCAGGTTATGTGAGTATGTTCTTGGTTTGTTTCAATAAAAAATGTGATGATACAATGTCTTTAAAGACTGGTAAAAGGTCTTGAAGCCAAATTTGTTGTTTTGGTGTATTAGAACAATGTGGAACCAAGGTGTTTTGGGTGTGCAAGTTGATCAAGTTGGTTGGTTTCAGATTTTGCTAATGTGGTTTTGCTTTGCTTCAGTCAAATCATGATGTTCAAAGGTGTGTTAAGATCTAATAATAGGCTTTGAGCAAGAATGGATGTTTGATGTCTTTTTTCCTTAATGAAATAAGTTGAAATTTGGTGGATATTGGATGGTTTGGTTGGTTCAATGTCTTTTTAATGATGTTGTATTGGTTCAGTCAATTTGAAGTTGAAATACTGAAGTCGTGATTTGGCTTATTGGTAACCTTGTAATTTTTAAGTGAATTTGATGAAGTTTGTTGAAATGATAAGTGAGATTTTGATGGATTTGCTAATTGATCTTCTTAGTTGTGAATCAGGTCAGAAGTACCCTTGAGAGTTTGTGGTTTTTGGTAGATGCTTTGCATCAATTGGTATCAAAGCTAGCTAGTTATGATGGTTTTTTGAAGTTGTTGTTGAGTTTGGTTGTAGGTGCTTGATCCATCTAACCTGCAGAGAGGAAGATTTTTGAGAAGGTGTGTGTTGGTAAACAAGCTGAGGTCTATGGTTACCATCCCCCAATGGAGATTAAGTTAGGTAGAAGGTACAAAAGAGAGTGAGGCATCTTCCAGGATCTACTATTGGGTAAGATGGATGGTTTGTTGAGTTATGTGGTGAAGCAATGAGGTAGATGGATACTTGACTGAAGAAGCACTTGAGTTTTTAGCCATTGTGAGATGTTGGTCAGTTTGAGAGTACTCCACTGATGGGAGTAGATGAGAAGATGAGAAGATGATTTTTCAGAGAAGGTCAAGGATGAATTGTGAAAGAAAGAGGAAAGGTTGCTAAAGAGAAGAAATTTGAAAGGATAGTCTTGTGTCCTATGGTAGAGAAAGAGTTGTTGGAAATATGAGTGTTGTGAAATGGCAGTCTTGTGTCCTTTTGAATGAGAAGAGTGATTGTGAACCTGATAGGCAGAGAAGGGAGATGGAAAAAGACAAGTGAAGATAGTAATGAAGAAAAAGATGAAAGAAAAGGATGGAACCAAGAAAAAGACAAGAGAAAGGAAGAAAAATAATTCCAAGAAAAAATTGAAGTTGATATGTAGGTGAAAGAAAAAGCAAGGTTGATACATCATGCTTCCAAAGGGACTTGGAAAGTTTTTGTAGGTTGGTTGTATGGTGTAGGTGCACCTTGTTCATTGAATGCCCTTAATAGGAAAAATTGTAAAATTTTAATTTTCAAATGTAAAGCAATGTAAATGAATCATGTAAAGGTCATTTCTAGGGATCATGTATATGTCTCTAGGTGGTCAAAATGATGGAAAATGTAAAACTTGCAAAATTTGCAAAGTTGTCAAATTGGGAAAGGTTCAAAAACATACAAATGTGGAAGGCCAAAGGTCATAGGAAGTTTCAATCAGTTTCTTTTGGTTGGGGAAGATGAAAAGCCTTTAAAAATTCATTGTACATCATTGTGATGAGGGGGGGAGTTTGAATAAGAAGAAAATCATTTAGAAACCCACGTGCATGCTTAAAACTTTGCATTTTCTATATTTCATACTGGTAAAACATGTTTACGGGTTGTTATACAGCCAAGTACGACCTGATTTTTGAGGGGAAGTCATTGGGATTGATGCACCTATGATTCTACTTCATTTTTCTTTTTGTTTCATTTGCTTCCATTCAATTTTGAGTAAGATATTGCAAGTTTATTGAAATCGGTCAAAACCCTGAGTTAGGGTAATTAGAGGTAAAGAAAATTATGTTTCTCCAAATTCAACCAATGAAATATCCTGTAATTTGGAAAGAAGGTATTTTTATATGTATTTTAAGTGATCTCAAAGTTCTAGAGCATAGAAAGGAGGTTTTTGGCAGATTTAATGATGCCCTAGGACTGTAAATTGTGCAAAATATGGAAAATGACAAAGTACGGTGTAGATTAGTGCTTTGTTTGTGGGAAAAAAGGTAATCCTTTTGGGAAAAGTTGATTGAAAAAGATTGTTAAATATATTGTGATTCATTTTCAGATAGGATTTGATGAGAATATAAATGATAGAGCCTACTTTTGTTACTGTCCTATTAAGGCAGTTTTATGACAGTCCAATTTTGGAGTCTATATTGAAGGTTTACAATAGGTTCCTAATGAATCATTATGAATAAAGCTTGGGGAATGGTCTAACCATGTTGTGCAAGAATATTTACACTTGTTTACACATTAAGAAGGAGGAATGGATTGGAAATGTGAAGTTGTTTACTTATGGGGTCTAAATAGGCCTAGTTGTGGATTTGGGGCAGTCTACCTTTGAAAGTCTTTATATTTGAGATGTTATTGTTGGAGAAAGGGTTTGGTCTAGTCTTATTACTTCTATCAAAGATGTCTCAATGCTTGGAAAAGTTTTAGAAGGAAAACTTGTTAAATTTGATGATTTGAGCAAAGCTAACTCTGTGTGCAAAGTGGTGTTGACTACAGGAATCAAAGGGTCTGGTGGATTAGGTTATGTGAGTATGTTCTTGGTTTGTCTCAATCAAAAAAAAGATGATACAGTGTCTTGAAAGATTGGTAAAAGGTCTTCAAGCCAAATTTTTTGTTTTGGTGTATTAGAACAGTGTGGAACCAAGGTGTCTTGGGTGTGCTAGTTGATCAAGTTGGTTGGTTTCAGAGTTTGATAATGTGGTTTTTCTTTGTTTTAGTCAAATCATGATGTTCAAAGGTGTGTTAAGATTTGATAACAGGCTTGAAGCAAGAATGGATGTTTGATGTCTTTTTGCCTTATTGAAACAAGTTGAAATTTGGTGGATAGTGGATGGTTTTGTTGGTTCGGTGTCTTTTTAATGATGTTGCTATATTGGTTCAGTCAATTTGAAGTTGTAATACTAAAGTGGTGATTTGGATTATTGGTAGCCTTGTAATTTTCAAGTGAATTTGATGAAGTTTTTTGAAATGATAAGTGATATTTTGATGGATTTTATAATTGATCTTCTCAGTTATGAATCAGATCGGAAGTACGCTTGAGAGTTTGTGGTTTTTGGTAGATGCTCTGTATCAACTCACAAGGAAAAAATAACAAAAAAAAAATCATTGTGAAATGCTTAAATTGCATCAACCACAACTAAATTTTTGGGTAATGGCATTGGAGGTGGTATTGGCTTAGAATTATTATGACACAATCTTTCTCTTAAGGGTTGATTATCTTTTGGACCTCAAATGCCTCATATTAGACACTAATAATTGTATAATTTTCACATCATTTGAGAGGCCCAAAATAAATGACTACACCCTTCAACCATGCACCTTCATAACCAATTTGATTGCTATAACATTCCACCAAGCTTCCTCTTCGGAAATCCATTTTAATCCCACAACACTTTACCTAATATCCTCAACCCTAATCCCTATACCCTATACACTCAACCCTAAACACTATCCCTCAAACCTCAACCATATAGTTAAACCTTATACCCTAAATCCCATACCCTAAACCCACAAACCTAAATAGATGCATTATACCCTAAACCATAAACCCAATATCCTCAACTCTATAGCCAATATCTTCAACCCTAATCCCTATATCATATACACTTATCCCTATACCCTCAATCCTACAGTTTAAGGAGAGAGGGGTTAGAGACCTCTAGGGTTATAGATAGAGGTGAGATAGGTATAGGGGGAAGAGAGGTGGGTAATGAGACAAGGAGGGAGAGGTAGAGAGATAAAGAGGGAAGGAGGGAGAGATCTAGAGATAGGGATAGAGAGAGGATGAAAGGGAGAGGTAGTGATCAAGAGAATGGAGAGAGATGGGTGAGAAAAAATAATGAAGGGATAGAGAAGAAGAGAGAGGTAGGGAAGTAAGTATAGAGATGGGGGTAAGGAGGGAAGGAAAGGTAGAGAGGAAGAGAGAGTGGGAGAGACCTAGAGAGGGGAGAGAGAGAGAAGAGAGGGAGAGAGAAAGGGAAGAATCGGTAGAGGAGTAGCAAGGGATGGAAGGATAGGTAGACATGGAGGGAGTGAGAGACATAGGGAAGGAGAATATAGAGAGTTGATGATGTAGAGAGGGGAGGGAGAGAGAAGAACAAAGAGAAAGAGATGGCTAAGGAGGGATGTAGAGGTAGAAAAGGAGTGACTGAGAAACCTAGGGAGG
The DNA here is from genome assembly GCA_007258455.2 of Sequoia sempervirens. NCBI lineage: Eukaryota > Viridiplantae > Streptophyta > Pinopsida > Cupressales > Cupressaceae > Sequoia > Sequoia sempervirens. The sequence goes on along the minus strand of VDFB02058242.1, from coordinate 697,948,996 downwards.
GGAGAGGTAGAGAGGTGAGGGGGAGAGAGAAGAAAATGAGATAAATAATTTCACAAAGAGGGAAAGAGGGATAAGGAGTTAGGGAGAGAGGTGGAGAGGGAGGGAAATAAATAGAGAGAGGAGAGATATAGAGGTGAATGACTTTGGACTAGGGAGAGAGGGGTGAGAGACATAGTGGGAGAGATAGGGGTGAGAGAGATAGAGGAGAAGAGACATAGTGGGAGAGATAGGGGTAAGAGAGATAGAGGATGGAGAGAGGTGGGTAATGAGACAAGGAGGGAGAGGTAGAGAGGTAAATAGGGAAGGAGGGAGAGACTTGGAGATGAGGAGAGAGAGAGAGGTGGGAGGGAGAGGTAGTGATTGAGGGAATGGAGAGAGATGGGTGAGAAAAAATAATAGAGAGAGAGAGAAGAAGATAGAGGTAGGGAGGAAAGGATGGAGATGAGGGTAAGGAGGGAAGGAAAGGTAGTGTAATAACCTAAATTATTACTTAATTAACATTATTGTATTTGACACATGAATATGTTTCAAATTAAAAAGACATAACTAGTGGCTAAAGTCAATCATAGCTACACATGTCCATTTAAAATGAGTCAATGATTCATATATTCACTTCAAAATTCAAATTACAATATCAAGTTTGACTTGGCACCTAAGGCCGCAAAGTCATTACATTGTACACTTTACATAAAATACATGAATGTATTACATCATGTTACATCTTAGACTAAAATAGTCTTGTAAACAACTAAGGTTATTCTTTGATGCTCACCTCCACTGGTGGATGAGCACATGGTTGAATCACTTTACTGCCCCACCACAAAGCTTACACTTCCTCAAAACTCTACCGACCTGAAGAATGCCCAACTGTGCACAGAAAGTTTAGCAAGAGAACAATCTGCAAGGTGGAATATGGTGCATTCCCATACATCAACATGCAATTTCTATCTACAAGTTAGAAGAGAGAATGCAAGATCTATGCTAGGAATGACAGAGAGTGAAATCACATAGCTTATACATACAAAATGAACTATATTGCTTTGCCAAGCATAATAAATGTGTTGCAACAACAACAAACAATAGGTTCTGGTAAAACAAACCTATACTCTCTAAACTCCATTTTGACACCTGTACCAGAAGGTAACTTTATACATATACATCATATCATAACAACTATTTATCCTCTAGCAGTATCTACCCTGAGCTGCTCTAGTCAACTAAGGTATCACTGTTCCATTCAAGTATTAGAATATTCTTTCACACATGTCTTCAAAAGAAGAATCAGATTACTAATTTACTCTCTCTAAGCAGAAATTAGACTTATGATTCAATAGAGTAATTCAACAATTAGTCATATCATTCTAATGATCATTATATGATTTTCATCATAAGCATTTTCCATTTAAAAATGAACTAAGAAACAAAAGAAGGTATATCACAAGTATGTGTATGTACACATATATGTTCCTACTTAAGTTTTATATTTGTGCATACATTATGAAATAATCATTAATTTAGATTGAAATCATTAAATAATAATATTCCATTTGATGTTTTATCAAAAATAAAGAATCAGAACAATTCTATGTTAACAGTTTCACACATACTATTGTTTCTTTGTATTCTCACAAAAATTGTGATACTCTAACATTTTTGCTTACATATGAACATTCATCGTTTATATAGAACCAACACTGTTTCCTACTAAATAGTTATAAGATAAGTTGTTTCTTAGAGAATGTTCACTTTTACAACTATTCAATGTTATTCCAGCTAAACAGAGCAAGGTTGTTTTTAGTTACACAAAAATAACTTACCATCAAAATAGTGTCATTTGCAACATATTATTCATTGTTTACACCAATACAATATTGTTTCAGACTAAACAATTACATTTAATGACATAAAATATCATTTCCAACATAACCCTCACTGTTTGCAATTACTTATTATTGTTTCAAGTAGTTTAGAAGCTAAATGGTAACATTACATTTTAATAATTCATTGTTTTAAAATAGGACAGGTTGATCCACAAAGAACTAAAAATAAACAATGTTGTTTTTCCATAACAATATTTTCTACAACTTATCATTTGTCAATTTCAAGCAAGTCAAGAGATTTCTCTAACAAATCAAATAGCCCAGTTTCATTCATAAAAACATAAAGCCTAATATTCAGATCTTGAACACTCTCATTTCTAAAATTCAATGTGCAACTTAATAATATAAACAATCTAAGTTTGAGATGCTTGTTGATGTAAAACTTGAGCAAATATTTCAGTCAAGAGATAGGAATAGAAGTTTCAAGTTCTAAGCAGAACTCATGCCTATTCAGGCTTCAAGCAAAACAATCATAGGTTACTCTAGAATCAACCATTCTTATAGTTCGGGTGCTTTCTTTCTTAGCACCAAGGGTTATATTCAAACTTCCCATGTGGGCTCGCCGGTTTATACCATGCATACAATTAATGCAGACTTATGTCTATATCATATACATATCTAGGAATCAACTTGTCAATCTTTTAGATTGACCCAAGCAAGGCTTAGCGATTCTCAAATTAGAATCATTCCATCATTCTTATCGAACGAGGTCGGATTTACACAAAAAAATAATACACATATATATATATGCAAAGTTCTAAAAAAATATGTTAAAGCCCCCTTCCATTATCAGCCCATCCAATAATGAGCATTAGAAATAATAAAAATGAAATACTAGGAATCATACCCCTCCCACGGGACAATTGATTGATCCTTTTCAAGGATAATCTATACAAAAATAACACTGTTAATCGGAATAAATTTTCATAGTGTTTATAAGGCTTGCACCATTATGTAAAATAAAAATGAAGACCAAGCTATTTAAGGCTCTTCGAGCCTTGACCTAGCTTCTACAAATAGCCGCGGAGGCTCTAAAATTTATTAGCTTCCATACTAAGCAGGTCATAGGCCATGCGACCCCCCACAAGGTGGTTGACATTGCTTATGCATTCGGCTCAAGGCCGATTCAAATCATAGACAATGACTCACATTTTACTATGCTATGAAAACATTTGATAAAATGAATGGAATACTTCTAACATGTTTCAATAATGGAAATAAAACTAAGTCTATTGCAAAAGAGATCGATTTACCTCCAATTCGAGCTTTGGTGAATTTTTTCCTTAGATTTCTCCATGTCTCGAGCTCTTCTTCTGCTTTTTGCCTTCAAATTTCCCAATTTTCTTCTCTTCCCTCTGCTTTTTCACCAAGGTATCAATAAAAAATGGAAACAACAAAGTTTTTTTGCATGTTACTATCGATGGCATTATTGCCTTGCTACAAGCCACTACTTGGTTTTGAATATTTTCATTAAACTCATGGTAGACCATGCCCTTCGTGGATTCCCTCATGATTTTTCATTGATTTTAAACAGTCTGATTTTGAATATATCGGTTATCAAATTTGAATTCGATAAGAATATGAATATGTATACATATATGTATATGTATATATATGTGTAATTTATATATATACATATATCTATATGTATTTATATAATTTATTTCATATTTATCATGTTCGTTCTTCATTTCAAATATATATATGTATGTATTCACATTTATTTACATACATGTGTATATATACATTCATGTGTAAATTGTTTGTTTGGGAGAGCTTATAAGTTCCATATGCTATCATTTAAATTAAGGAACTTTAATTTCATCTTGAGCATCCATATGTATAAACTAAAAGAATTTATTTTCACTTAATTTGCACATAATGAAATATCTTATCCTTTTTAATCATTCTTTACAATACTTTCATTTTCTTCAAAACACAGAGTTTGAGTAGACTATTTAATGTACAATCCATTCTTTTTCTATCACTAAAACAATTCAAGTCATGAAATTACGTTCTTCTATATATTCAAAATAGTTAAAATGCAAGTCATCATGCCATTTGTGGTGTGTGCACCTAGATTCCAATTGGCTTACCGTTCAATCTAGCTAAACAATTATACTTCAATCATGTTCTCATCCTTCAATCTGTCACCCTACAACTACACACATTTGCACTTACAAATTTATCAGTAACGTTCAATTCTTGGTAACATATAAAATAATTTCCAAAAGTTCACAAAGTCAACATCAGTCAACTTCTTTTATTCAATTTTCAAAAATTCAAAAATTTAATTTAATATATATTGAATTTCTTCAATAATTCATTTTCCATATTAAAATAAATATGCAATAAAATTGGGTTATTACAGGTAGAGAGAGAGGAAGAGAGGGTGAGAGAGACCTAGAGAGGGGAGAGAGAGGTAAGAGAGAGAAGAGAGGGAGAGAGAAAGGGAAATATTGATGGAGTAACAAGGGATGGAGAGGTAGACATGGAGGGAGTGAGATACCTAGGGAAGGAGGAGATAGAGAGGTGATGACCTAGAAAGGGGAGGGAGAGAGAAGAGGATAGAAAGAAGAATAAAGAGAAATAGATGGCTAAGGAGGGATGGAGAGGTAGAAAAGGAGTGACTAAGAGACCTATAGAGGGGAGAGGTGTTGGAGTACGGGAAACACTGAGAGGGGGGTGAATCAATGTTTCAATAATCAACTTCAACTCAATAGTTTTTCAAAACACATAATATCTTTGTAATAGTTGAATGTTCAATTTCAAAAGTGTAACCAAATGTGATAGCCAATAGCAGATCCTTAAACAACATGAAAACTCAAATGTTGTTGTTAGAACTAAGATATAGCTACGATACCATGTTAGAATTGGCTATGGCCGCCAAGATCTTGAGACCAAATGGAAAGCACAAAAAGAGAGAGAATAGAATGTGACAAGAATAAATTGTATTCTTATCAATATTATTCAATGATATGATTGTGATGTTTTTACAATGAGATACCCCTTGGTTATATAGCCAAGGTGAGATGCAAGATTTCATAGGATTATGACAAGTGTCTTAATCATATGACATGAGAAAACTAATCACACTTACCTAGGTTCACATGTAGTAGTTGTCAAAAGATAAGATAACAACTAATGACAACTAACACCTTCTAGAAAGATTCCTTCCTATGACCTAAGTAAACTTAACATGTGTAAATAAGTCCCCTAGTAATGAATTAACTAGGTTAAAGGATTTATTTACACCAACACCCCCCCTTAAGTGCAACTTAGAGAGTAGAGGATTATTATACAAATGACACAAAGATGCAAGAATGGGTCCCAAATACTAGGCCATGTTAGGTACCCATGTACATATTAAAATGAAAAATAAATCTCTCACAAACGGAGAAAAGGAGAAAACCCAGTGGGAGAAAACTCCTCCCCAAAAGAGAGATGAAAGATAAAAAATAGAAATGCTCTCAATGAAGAATGAGAAGGTAAAAACCCCATGTGAGGAAAAAGACCCCCCAATAAGAGAGAAGTAGAAGAGAGACAAGGTATCCTCCCTTCAATTTTGAGTCTCCTTCAATGATGGTAGAAGCCTGACATTGAATGTTGAAAATGATCCAATCTCGTGAACAACATTCCCACCCTTAGGAAGAAACAAAACCATGGATGTATGCAGGATGTTACGAATATGGATGATGGTTGATGATGATGTCTCTGAAGCATTCCCAATTGTCTCCATGTCGATGTCAAAAGCTGACACACTCCAAGCAAGCGTTCTAGGCCACACTGTTGAAGAGGAAAATCTAACATCTAGTAGAGATGAGTGTAGAACATGATCCAAAGACAAAGATATCCCCTCTGAAGACAAAGAAGCCTCCTCTAGATGTTGTCCAAAAGTATCCATAGTCACATCAAACTACAAAGAATGATCATGTGCAAAATGAACAAGAGGGTCAAGGTGTTCCCTCACAACAACTGAAGAAGGATCTTCTTCTCCATCAAAGAGAAGATGAATGTCATCAATGATCTCCCCCTAATTTGCAAGATGAGACTCCACAAACATGTCTAAAATACCTATCAAGAAGTCATCCAAAGTAGCCATATCTAGAAGACTATGTATGTCTTGTTGCATTGAATCACGAGGAACTCAAACTTTGGAATCGCAAACATCATCAACTACAATAGTAGATGGAGGAGATGAAATGCATGACTCAAGAACTAGATCTAATGTGACAACTCCCAATTTCAACAAGCCAAATGTCTTCTCTAAATCATTGTTCATATGATCAATAGTCAAAGGAACAATTTCATCATCAAAAGCAAAATCTGCAAAGGTATACAACCGAGATGAATGATCAACCACCCCAGTAGAAATGATCTCTCTAGTCTCCAAGTCTCGAATGATGACTGAATCAGGTGTGAACTCCACAGTTCTCCCATCTCCACCATGTGTAATATGATATATGGAAAGAAGATTATTCATCAAATGAGGAACACACAAGACATCCTAAAAAGTGTTGTCCCCAAAACTAATAGATCCCTTCACAATTACACTCATGTATGTATTATTTCCCATCAAGATAGGAGACATAGTACAAGGCTGAAATGAAGAGAATATAGACTATGAAGGTGCCATATGATGAGATGCTTCTGAATCTAGAAGCCATCTTCCTGATCCTAGAATTGAAAAAGCACAAAGAGCTTGACCTTTATTTCTTGATGTAGATTCTTGCTCTTTGTCCTTTTTAGACTATTTTGATGTAGAAGGAGGAGGTGATTCAGACATTCTAGAAGGAAAATCAATGTGATTTTTTTTGAGAATATTTTTCAACTCATCAATATCCTTCTTATAACAATAATTTTTTTCATTTCAATCCTTCTTGCAATATGCACAAGTAGGCCTCTCATTCTTAGATGATTTCCCTTTAGAAGAAGATTTTTTCTTTTCTTGATCTGAATGTGGGTTATTCTTTCACCTAGCTAACCAACAATGCTTGATATTTAGAAGTCTTGATGAGGCCCATTGAGATAATTTTTTGTTGCTCATGTATCAACATCTCAAAAAATGATGCAAATGAAGGTGTAGTATATGCAGACCCCATAGTCAATCTATGAGTATGAAAGCTAGAAACAAAAGAAGCATAATCAGGACCAAGTTTGTTCATTGTATTGTAGACCAACTAAATGTCCTTCTTATCAATTCCACATGCTTTACATTGCTCTCTTAGATCATTAACCTTAGTGATGTAGTCTTGAATGTTTTCAAAGTTCTTAGGATCAAGGCTCATCAATTCATTATCAATTTGATAGCCTCTTACTTCATCTATAGTACCATACAATATTTTCAATTTTTCCCAAGCTTCATGAGAATTTTTACATGATTCAATTTGAAATGAAAAATCTTGAGAAACAAGTCTACGAAGACACCCAAGGGCTTTGGTATGTTTGATCATCCATTTTAACCTTTTATCTGCATCTATAGGTTCAAGTACCTTGTCTTCAACATATAGAGAGTGACCTTCTATCATTAGAATACTCCATGCATTTTGATGCCATGTTGAATAATTATATGATGCGAGCAAAGGAACCTTAGAATGATCCATGAGAATGAGACAACAGAAGCAAACAGATCAAAGCAATGCACCAAGAGAGCCCCCCAAATCACTCAATCAAGAAACCCCCCAAGCAATATCTAATTTGGCACTTTATATTTAGTGTGTTTACAATTGGTAGATGCCTTAAACAACAAGCTAGACTTGATCTTAGTGTTTAAAGATGCCAAAATAGGCCACAAAATCAAGTGCAATTTTTTGTACGAAATGAGATCAATCTCATCATACCACTGAGTACACAAAAAATTATGCACTTTAAAAAAAACTGCACCCAAAAATGTTATCATAGGAGCAAGATATGAGCTCTCGAACTTCCCAAAATGAGGATGAAGCAAAAAAAAAAAGAATAATCTGCATATTCTGGAAAAACTAGGCACCAAAACCGAATTTTTATTACACCACTATGATGAGTGCAAAAAAATATCCCAAATAAAAAAAAAAATTGCTCAAAAAAAGGAGTCAAAATGAGCAAGATATGACCATTTGAAGTTCGCCTTCCAAAACCAAAATGCAAACGGTGAGCGGGGGAATTTTTTTTTAGAAAATGATGATGTGGTGATGACATCATCCAAACACAAGCTTAATTTTGATGGTCAAATGCTCATCATAATGGAATAGGATTCTCCCCCAAAATATTCTCGACCATGACAAAATCTTCGAGGGTGTGGACATAATATTCTATGAGGTGGTCGGTGTTGGAATATGCTAATGATTGGTAGAATACACTTTGGAATCTTGAAACCACTGATTGTGATAAATATGGCCTTTTGGATGATTGAACAGCCCACTAATTATTTATTCGTAGTGGCTGGATTTTATTTTTTCTAGTTGATTTAATTGCCCGACCGGTGGGAGAGAGGTGCCCGTGGGGGCGAGTTTGCTACTACCACGTGGCGGTACTCTATCCTTCTGGTACCTTCTGGAAATTGTAGGTCCACAAACAATAAAGTCAACGCTATAATGATGGTGACCTAGGGGCCATATGGGTCCTTGGGCAAACAAATTTTACCTCACCGAGCAACTGCTCTGATTTGGATGATTTGGCAGTTGATCTTAGGGTTTTTGGCCCTTCTGGACATGATGGCAGGGTTGGATTTGACCCAAAATGCAGCTACCTTCTAGATCTGGCAACCACCCTTCAACTTCAAACCCTCATAGATTTGGCCTCATATGTCTGATTTGGATGAAACAAAAGGCAAAATCAACTTTCTTGAACCTTTTAGATGCAATGGTGAGCTTAGATTTGCACCAACAAGCTCTGATTTGAACCTACAATAAAGAGCCAAAAAATGGAACACCCCCATATCTAGTATCTCTCTTCAAATAAAGACTCTCCAATGGCACCCAACCCACTCTGATACCATGTTAGAATTGGCCATTACTTCCAAGTTCTTGATACCAAATAGAAATAAAAAAAGAGAGAGAATAGAATGTGACAAGAATAAACTATATTCTTATCAATATGATTCAATGATATGATTGTGATGTTTTTACAATGAGAGGCCCCTTGATTATATAGCCAAGGTGAGATGCAAGATGTCATAGGATTATGACAAGTTTCTTAATCATATGACATGAGACAACTAATCACACTTACCTAGATTCACATGTAGTAGTTGTCAAAAAATAAGATAAGAAATAATGACAACTAACACCTTCTAGAAAGATTCCTTCCTATGACCTAAGTAAAGTTAACATGTGTAAATAAGTCCCTTAGTAATGAATTAACTAGGTACAAGACTTTATTTACACCAACAGTTGCAAAGTAGATAAAGAAAGCAGCAAGACCAAATTGTATGAAACATAATCATAACATGGACCACAAAAGAATCATAACACTATATTTTTCATGAGTGGAAAGCCCTCATAGGGATAAAAAACCACTCAGGAAAATGCATCACTGACTTAATAAAATCCCATTAATTACAAAGCTTCATTGGCTACTTTTTGTGTCTCACTGGAAAAACCTCACTGGCTACACAAAATGCCTCACTAGCAAAGCCTCACTAGCTACACAAAATGCCTCATTGGCAAAGCCTCACTAGCTACACAACATGCCTAACTGGCAAAGGAACCTCACTAGTTACAGATATGCCTCACTAGCAAATACAATTGCCTCACTAGCAAAACATTTTCACATCAAAAAGATTTAGAAAGCAAAAAGATAGTATAATATCTGCTTCAATACAAATCATTTCTTAATTATTTCATTTTCATTTGAGACTCAAGAATCTATATATCTACAAATAAAACTAGCACTAAGAAGTGCTTCACAATTTTAAAACAAATTATTCTTCAAAGCTTTCAACATAAACATAATAATGACTCTTTGCAAAGTATAAGTCTCATACCAATCAAAAAATGTGCATAGTGACAATGTCACTATTTTATACGATTCAAGTAACATCTACTTTCATCAAAAATCTATGTCTATAACTGCCCTTCATAAACTGCCAGAATAAGTTTTCATAATTTCTTTCAAAAATTCAACATAGAGCAACATTTACAAATGCTTGAAATATTGTTAACAAAATAATCATTGTGCAAAGTAAACCTTTTTATCATGCACATGTATAGGGTTGAAATGCTGCCCAAAAAATAGGGTATACTAACTAGATATAGTGCACATACATATGCAACAAACAACCCTTTCACAACTTTAGGAACAATAATGTGTTTTGTAAGCTCGTGCCCTAGCAACAGGGTGTAACCAAGACTAGACACCAAACTCTCAAATGTACCCAAATAAAAACCCTTTGTCGACATGTTGAGTGTTTGAATATTAACACAAGGTCTAAACAAAAAATGACAGACTATTTTTACCTTGACAGCCATAGACATAGACATCACAAATACTTTGTGCAATATAAGTTGACCAAGATTATGGAAGATGAAATCCAAATACAACCAAAAGACAGTGACTATATACACTAAAACCCCTTGTAAAAACATCAGGACTAAAACCATTGACCTTGAATCAAAAGACCATTTCTTTTATACAAACTTATGCAAAAACAAAAAACTAGGGTTTAAACAACAATTGCGTTACCACTTTGCATTGCAACCTTGTGATAAATAAGGTTGATGTCACCTTGTAGATGCTACCTATAAACTGCCCAAAATAATTTCTCTTCATTTTCCAACTGTCATACCACTATTCTTCCATGTTTCCTTCAAGCCCTAACTCGGCCATCTCAACTGCCTTCGAGTTTTACAAAATGATTAACTTTTAGAGCAAATGATATCAAAGCATATACATTATGCCTTTCCTCAATTTACTCAACAAAACCAAAAATATCATTGTGTCAAAATTCTTCATTATGGTTTTGTTTATTTTGCATGAATAAATCATCAAAATGATCAATTCCTTGTGTCGGTCTAAGTCTCAAGAGCATTATGTATTAAGTCAAGGCTTAAGACTTTAATGATTATTGCTTCCTTAGTAAAAACAATGATATCCAAATGTAATCAAATATCAACCAAAGACATAATCCTTATGCTCTTCAAGAAAGTGTATCAAGATGAATGATCAACTTGACATCAATGCCAAACTTAATGTCAAAGGGGTAAAAAAACTCCCCCTTTGGCATTGATGTCAAACCTTGTCACTACCATCAAAGATTGTCACCTGTATAAGCATCAAAATAGCCCAATGCTTGAGAAATGAAAGTAGCATGAAATATCAATATCATCAAGATCATCTCGCTTTCAAGAGTAACATGAAATTGAAACAACAATATGTCAATAACCAAAGCCACTATCAAGAGTAACACGAAACTTAAACAACAATATGTCAATAACCAAAGCTATTATCAATTACCAGTTGATCACGCTATCACACATGTACTAAAATAAAGTAGCTAGCCACCATAATCTCTCCCTTTTGACAACAATTCCAAAGAACAGCAAAGGGGGGAAACAAGAGAAACTGTGAAAGCGATGAATACCTATTGGATAACCTGTGTAAAGAATCCATGTATCAAAATACCAACTAAACTAGCCTTATGAACTACTATCACAGTGAACACCAAAACATTGTTAGACCCAAAATTTATAAGCCATAATAAAAGCACTGTCATAATGCATCATAATGACTGCCATAGTGCAAAAAAATATCAAAGCATATATTTCAACCATGAATATCACTGCTAGATCAGAGAAATAGTGTAATTTTCACTGTATATCCATGTCAAATCACACATGTCAATCATGAATCAAAACTGATTGAATTAATACTTCACTGCATTAAGAGCTATATATAGAAACCATAAATGAAATGAAAACTTTGAAACTCCCCCTGAAACTGTGCATATATGTTTTGTGTTATTGAAGAGAGACAAGTCTTACTAGTTCAAGACACCTGTCACTGTGTCTTCATATTCAAGTTTCCATGTTCAAACAAGAAACTCAATCAACACTAGCAACAAATAAAGTGCTCTTGAAAAGAAAAAAATTTAATCAACTTGTTGATCCTTTCAAAATATGAATTTATTTGGAGTAAAGCATACCGGAATATACAAATACTATCAAGATGTGTGCAAGTAATGGTATTCCACAACAGTGCCAAAGCACTCCAATTATCATGTTGTTCACTGTCAAAAAAATGTTCAAAGACTAAACAAATATTGTGTCAAGGATCAAAAACTTTAGTGTCATCAAAATATCAAGCAATATGTCACTATCAATGGTGAAACATATAAGCATTGTCAAATCCAATATAAATAATTATCAAGTGAAGCATCAAAGTGCAATTGTCTACAACTGTGCACAAGCTAGAAGCTTTCAAGACACTATCACAAAGATTCGAAACCATGAACTGTCTTCAAACAAAAAAAATAAGATAATAATCTATATGTGCACTACATATTCCATATTGTCCAGATTTAAAGAAAAGAACAATCCAATCAATGACTAACATACTCCACTTATCACCATTCACTGTCCTTAGTGCAATCCATGTAGCAACAAATCACTATCAAAGAACCAATGTCTCAAGAAAGAGTTGAGATATCAACCAACTATCAAGGAATTCTAAGGAATTTTAAAATTACCAGCTAATAGATTACCAACAACAAAGTGTCAATATTACCAATATGCATCAAAACCCTGAAAGCAAGTGCCAACTATGAAATGAAAGTACAATGTTATCAACTGTGTCAAATAAAACACTATAATGTTATCAATTGTTACCAACATAGAAACATTAGTAAAGTAAACCAAGAAAATCCATGTGTACTTCAACCATCAATGAGATGATCTTGAATTTCTTAAGGAAAAGATCAATAAATATTTCCATTAAAGCAACTCTATAAAGAAAAAATCATGAACACAATTTTGACACTTTGCCACCAATATCATGAAGCATCAACATCAAGAAATTCACCATGAACTGAGTGAAGAATCAGACCCCTTACAATCACTAACTAAGATCATTAGGTTCATTATGCGAGGAAATAAAACACTGCATTATTTTATCTACCTTTATTTGTCATGAGAGACTTCACACTACAACACCATGTTGAAATATTTCCAATATACCACTTAGATGTGTAATCACAAATTGTTCTTCATTCCCAAAAAATATTAACTACCATTAATGCACTATACTACAAAGATATCAACATAAACACAATGTAACAAACAAAAAAATATGGATATAAATGACACTTGAAGCTCCCCTTGAAAACACACATAAAAAGATTTAGTGAAGAGAAATAGGAGGAAGATCATCCAATCTCTCCCTTAGTTGATCAACCATTCTCAAGAAATTAATTTCTTGTAGATTCTAAATGTTTCCTTTGGTCCTCAATCCTGTTGCAACAACCTTACCTATTTTCTTTCTAATCTCACATCCAAGAGCATCAAAAAGAACATAAAAACCATTATCAAAAATCTAAGTTACACTTAAGAGATTATGCTTGAGACCCTCTGCATAGTACACATCATGCAAAGGTAAGTTATCATCCAAAGAAATAGTACTTTTTCCTATGATCTAAATACAATCATCATTTCCAAACTGCTCTGAACCTCCATCACAATCTTCAAATTTGATGAAGTTGCTTTTATCCCCAGTCATGTGGTGAGAGCACCCACTATCTAACACCCACAATTATTTCTTCTTCGCATGTAGAGCTATTTGAACAAGCATGTATTTTGTCTCTTTATCAACCCTCTTTGGCTTCCAAATCAAATTTGTTTTATCTGCATTGAAAGATGTCTTGGAAAGAGTGTTAGTTTTCTTTTTTTGTGTAGCAAAGTTGGATCTACAACTCTTTGCTATATATCCAAGATCTCCATTTTGAGAGCTTGATCTCATTTTAGACATAACCCTACATTCACTTACCTTATACTTGTATTGATTACAATGGAAGCAATGGTCAAAGAAATGAAGATTACTTAATGGAATATTCCTTTTCCAACTGATGGTTTAAAAAAATAATAATTTGTAACATTGGCATGTTGAGATTCAATGGAATGTGATAATTGGCCTTCCATAAACCCTAGACCAGTTTTATCTTTATGGTATCTTTGTTTACCTAAAATATCTGCTAGTTTGTTATTGTTATCGCACATGACAAGCTCTTTTCTTAAGCTAACAATTTTTGCCTCTAAAGTGCAACACTCTTTTTCCTTGATCTCTAATTGCATTTTAGTAACTTCTAAAATTCCAATTTGGACTTTTAGATCTGCAATTTACTTTTTAGAGTTATTCACCTTACTTACCAAGTTTTTAGTGTCTTTTTGAATTTGATTTTGCTATATCATAGCTTCCTTTTCAAGTTTTTTAATTTCTCCTAGAGCACTTCTCAGCTCACCCTCAAAATCCACCTCAAGTTCAAATTGATTTGCAATCTTTTCATTTTGATTATGATTTGGACTAATTATTGTCATAAATAGGGTTTCTTCACCTTCTTCAATGGATGCATTTGTACCACTATTTTTTACATCACCATCTTTGATGAATAGGATTTTCTTCTGTTCAAAAACATTTTTCTTTTTAAATTTATTTTGGTTTTTCTTTCCCTATGTCCTATTATCTTCTTCATCACTTTTAGAGTCTTTTTTAGGGCATTGAGTAGCATAATGCCCAATTTTTCCACAATTGAAGCACTTAAATGAAAGCTTCCCTTTATATCTACCTGACCCTCTTCTCAGTTTTCTCACAGGGATGGATCCACTGTTATCTAATTTTTCTAAGTCAAAATTTATGTCATTGTCCCTTTTTATAGATTTAAAAACTTCTTTGGAAGTAGGATTATCACTACACATCCTCATTTCATAGGCTGTAAAGACACCATGAAGTTCATCTAAAGTGAGTTTTTTTAAGTCTCTCTCTTCTATAGTAGAGATTTTAGGATCATATTTAGGTGTTAGAGACCTTAACACCTTTTTAACAACTCTTTCTTCTAAATCTTCACCAAGACCATGAATTGAGTTTATAGTTTCTTGGACTCTTAGAAGGTAATCAACTAAATTTTCTTCATCAGTCATTATTAAGCCTTCAAACTTGGCTCTAAAAGTTTGTAATTTAGCCTCTTTAACTCTTTCATCACCCTCATAAATAGTAGACAATTTATCCCAGATAGACTTTTCACTTTTACAGTCCATAATTTTAAAAAGCACATCATTAGTTAGACCACAAAAAATAAAATTTTCAGCCCTAGCATCACATTCATATGCCTTTTTCTCATATGTAGTAGAGGGTGCTACAATGGTAGTGTACTCAGTCTCAACTGCATGCCAAACCTCAGCCTAGAGAAGTTATATGATGCTACATTATATATCTCCAAAAAGGATAGCCAATACCATCAAATAATGGTGCTCTAGAAGTAGAAAAACCTTCTTGATTTTCCATGGAAATTACTTCACCAGGAATCCCCTAAGTTGGTTAAACTTTTGGCAAGGGTATGGCTCTGATACCACTTGTTGGAGTATGGGAAACACTAAGAAGGGGGGTGAATCAGTGTTTTAATAATCAACTTCATCTCAATAGTTTTTCAAAACACATAATCTCTTTGTAATCATTAAATTTTCAATTTCAAAAGTGTAACCAAATGTGATAGCCAATAGTAGATCCTTAAACAACATGAAAAATCAAATATTGCAAAGTAGATAAAGAAAGCAGCAAGACCAAATTGTATGAAACATAATCATCACATGGACCACAAAATAATCATAACACACTATTTTTCATGAGTGGAAAAACCTCATAGGGATAAAAACCACTCTGGAAAATGCCTCACTGGCTTAATAAAATCCCACTGATTATAGAGCCCCACTAGCTTCTTTTTGTGCCTCACTGGAAAAACCTCACTGGCTACACAAAATGCCTCACTAGTAAAGCCTCACTAGCTACACAAAATGCCTCACTAGAAAAGCCTCACTGTCTACACAACATGCCTCATTGAAAAATACAATTGCCTCAATATTTTCACATCAAAATGATTTAGAAATAAAAAAGACAGTATAATCTTCGCTTCAATAAAAAACATTTCTTGATTATCTCATTTTCATTTGAGGCTCAAGAATCTATATATCCGCAAATACAACCAACACTAAGAAGTTCTTCAGAATTTTGAAATAAATTATTCATCAAAGCTTTTAGCATAAACATAATAATGACTCTTTGTAGAGTATAAGTCACATACCAATCAAAAAACATGCATAGTGACAATATCACTATATTTTTTTTGATAAAAGTGGTGAGCCACTATAATATATTAATATATGTAATAAATATGTACATATACCTAGTTCAGAGGGCATACCGGCAGGAAAGAACCAGGAAGAAAACCTCTGGTTATAGCCTAGAATCATTTATAGATTGACTCAGTTTGATACAATGATTACAAAAATTGCCCCGCATCATAGGGACAATATGTAGATTAACAAAAAATATCTACAGTACCTCCACCTTAAAATTAATTTACTTGAGAGCTACATGGCTGAGGCAAAAAGAAGTAAAGGATGCATAGCAAACTTCGACTAAAAAGACAAAATTTAACTACAAAATTGGGCTACATCATCTTCATTTTGAGCCACGATGGCAAGCTAGCTGGGATGCAACAAACCCTAGTCTGGTACACTGGAATTTCCTACATGTGAAGTGTTGTGAAAATTTTGAAGGTGGATATTCATTTCCTTACTGCCTAATACTTTCTTCCCTATAGAATGGCTAAAGGATGGTTTCTGCATATAATCTCATAAGAATAAAATAGCATCAAAATTTTCCTTGATTTCATATTCCAGTGATTCACTAAACCTTTTGCCATGTTGTTTTAGGGAAAACAACAACACATATTCATTTTTTAATTCAATTCCTTCCTAGATGTCTTCGAAAACCTCCTCATAGCCATATATTTCCTTAACATACTCACACGGGAATAGACCCCGAATATATCCTTCTTCGTTAAACAAATTATAACTAAAATTTCCCGAATGGAAGACAATGTCACTATTTTATACCATTCAAGTAACATCTATTTTCATCAAAAATATGTGTCTATAACTACCCTTCATAAACTTCCAGAATAAGTTTTCATAACTACTTTCAAAAATTCAATGTAGAGCAACATTTACGAATGCTCGAACTGTTGCTAATAAAAATAATCATCTTGCAAAGTAAACCTTTGTATCATGCACATGTATAGGGTCGACATATTGCCCA
Organism: Sequoia sempervirens; assembly: GCA_007258455.2. Classification (NCBI taxonomy): domain Eukaryota; kingdom Viridiplantae; phylum Streptophyta; class Pinopsida; order Cupressales; family Cupressaceae; genus Sequoia; species Sequoia sempervirens. The sequence continues at coordinate 697,931,837 of VDFB02058242.1, read as the reverse complement.
AAAAATAGGGTATACTAACTAGATACAATGCACATACATATGCAACAAACAACCCTTTCACAACTTTAGGAACAACAATGTGTTTTGTAAGCCCATGCCCTAGCAACAGGGTGTAACGAAGACTAGACACCAAACTCGCAAATGTACCCAAATAAAAACCTTTTGTCGACATGTTAAGTGTTTGAAGATTAACACAAGGTCTAAACAGAAAATGAAAGACTCTTATTACCCCAAAAACCATAGACATAGACATCACAAATACTTTGTGCAATAGAATTTGACCAAAATTATGGAAGATGAAACCAGAATACGACCAAAAGACAGTGGCTATATACACTAAAACCCCTTGTAAAAACAACATGACTAAAACCATTGACCTTGAATCAAAAGACCATTTCTTGATTATACAAACTTATGCAAAAAAAAGAGGGGTTTAAACAATAATCGAGTTACCACTTTGCATTGCAACCTTGCAAGAAATGAGGTCCTTGTAACCTTGTAGACATTTCCTATAAATTGCCTGAAATCATTTCTCTTCATTTTCCAGCTGCCATAACACTATTCTTCCATGTTTCCTTCAATCCCTAACTCGGCCATCTCAACTGCCTTTGAGTTTTACAAAATGATTAAATTTTAGGGAAAATGATATCAAAGCATATCCATTATTCCTTTTCTCAATTTACACAACAAAACCACAAACATCATTGTGTTGGAATTCTTCATTATGGTTTTGTTTATTTTGCATGAATAAATCATCAAAATGATTAATTCCTTGTGTCTGTCTAAGTCTCAAGAGAATTATGTGTTAAGTGAAGGCTTAATACTTTAATCATTATTGCTTCTTTAGTAAAACCAATAATATCCAAATGTCATCAAATATCAACCAAAGACATAATCCTTATGCTCTTCAAGAAAGTGTATCAAGATGAATGTTCAACTTGACATCAATTCCAAACTTACCAAATGTTAAAGGGGTCAACAAGAGGTAGAGAGGTGAGCGGGAGAGACAAGAAATGAGAGAGAAGTTCAAAAATAGGGAAATAAAAGTAGGGAGGGAGGGAGAGAGGTGGAGATTGAGGGAAATAACTAGAGAGGGGAGAGATATAGATATGTGAGACCTACAGCCTAGGGAGAGAGGGGTGAGAGACATAGGGGAGAGGTAAGGGTGAGAGAGATAGAGGGTAATAAAAGGTGCGTAATAAGACAAGTAGGGAGAGGTAGAGAGGTAAAGAGGGAAGGAGGGTCCTAGAGATGGGGAGAGAGATAGAATGGGAGGGAGAGGTAGTGATCGAGAAAATGGAGAGAGATGGGAAAGGAACAATAATATAGGTAGATATAAGAAGAGAGATATAGGGAGGAAAGGATATAGATTGGGGTAAGGAGGGAAGGAAAGGTAGAGAGGGAGAGAGAGTGGGAGAGACCTTGAGAGGAGAGAGAGAAGACAGGGAGAGAAGACAGGGAGAGAGAAAGGGAAGTATCAACCTAGAGGAGTAACAAGTGAGGGAGGGAGTGAGATACATAGGGAAGTAGGAGATAGAGATGGGTGGGAGAGATAAGAGGAGATAGAGAGAAGAATTAAGATAAAGATATGGATTAGGAGGGATGGAGAAGCAGACAAGGAGTGATTGAGATACCTAGAGAGAGGAGGTATATTGGTGAGGAGAGAGAGAGAAGAGAGAGAAAAGAGAGGGAGAGAGAAATGGAAGTATTGGTAGAGGAGTAACAAGGGATGGAGGGAGAGGTAGTCTTGGAGGGATTGAGAGACATGGGGAAGGAGATAGAGAAGTGATGATATATAGAGGGGAGAGAGATAAAAGAACAAAGAAAAATGGATGGCTAAGGGATGGAGAGGTAGACAATGAGTGACTAGGATACCTATAGAGGGGAGAGGTAAAGGGGTGAGGGGTGAGGGGGAGAGAGAAGAAAATTAGAGAGACAAGTTTAGAAAGAGCGAAAGAGGGGTAAGGAGGGAGGGAGAGGTGGAGAGTAACGGAAATAACTAGAGGGTCTAGAGAGATATAGACATGAGAGACCTAAAAAAATGAAATATGCATCCACCTAAGATAATTTCCACATAATCCAAATAGAGAAATTTATGCAAACAAGTATTCAAAATCTATATGAAAAAGAAAATAAAACATACCATCAAAGATGACACAAGATATACCTTGAAAAACCCTCAAAAGGGAAAAAACCAGCCTCCAAAAGCATCCATCACTCATGTATTATTCAACATTAAAGATTACAATACATCTTTAAAGCTCTCCATGAACACCTTTTAAACATCAAGCCCTCTACAAGCCCTCCATATGAACAAGCATGTAACCACACATCCCATTCCATGCTTCAACCCTCACAAATGCTAACAAGAGCTAACCTATCAATTGACCAACCTTCCAACCCTGGACAACTACCCATGTGTTTTCTTTTATAAAAAAAAGCTCACAAGAAACCACCATGTAGTATTACATAAAACCATGTGACTAATACCATGAGCTTACAAAACCATTAACCCCTCATTTAATATTGGTAGTGATTTTTTTCCAATATTAAATATTATTCCCATGTGTAAACCCACATCAAATATTTAAACCAATGTTACATACAACACATAAAGTGGCCCCAAGAATTCTAGACCCATGTGATGCACACACCTCTAGGTTCCCTAGGTGCACCACATAATAAATATAATATTACATTATAACATTATGCAAGGTGTACAACACACCTTTTCCTAACATTCTCCCACTTTTTGTATACTTTTCATAAGGGGTAAACAAGTAAAGTCAAACATGAACAAGGGAAAAATCCCTCTAGCCACATATACCATCAAGGAATCAAAGTGCTCCATGTGCTCTATCAAGATACCTACAAAAAGAATCAAGGTGACCACCATCTCAAGAATGAATGGTCTCATCCTTCATCATACCAATGCACAAATATAAGATACCATCCAAAGAGATGCCACACTATCTGTCACAACAAAGCATAAGTCTTGCCTCCAACAAATATCCCAATACACAAACCCTCAATCCAAAGGTAACAAGTATGTATCGATAGCTATCAAGATATAATCACCATGTCTAAAAATAGAACCCACAACAAATGCTAACACATATAACTATCCATACCTCAAAGGTATACAAATCATAACAAGTGAACCTCATGCAATCAACATATACAACCCATAACATGTAATCACAAGCTCCAAGTGCCAAACTTGTCATATAATAAACACACACATCTAGGAACTCCCACTGCATAGGTAATGTCAAATCTGAAAATGATCAAGGCATTCAAGATCCACCAATAGCAATACATAGAAGTGTAATGAACATCATGTAGTACTAAGGAACATCCACAAAGATATGAAAATTCTACAAACCTATATGTTGCAATACATCTCTCACCACAAGTCTCCATAGATCTCCCAAGTTACCCACATCCAAAAATGGAAAGAGATTAAGGAACATCCATATTTCCACCAAAGAACAATGAAAAACATATGAACACAAACATAGTGATCACCATATCTTCACACAAGATCTCAAATCCAATGTCATGTGAATATAAATATCCAGGAAGAAGAACAAGACCAAAAAGAGAACGTGCAAATCAAAACCTATAGCATGTCCTTCTAGACACACCTCTAACTACTAAGTTGTGATAAGTATGATATCCTCCATAAAACCCCAAATAGAATAGAAATATACACATCTAACATAACCAAGATGTATGCACATATCAAACCAAAGGAAGATAAAACCAAATCCATCCCCAATGAAGGAAATAAGCCCAATAACATCTCCTAAACTCAACATCAATGAATAATCTCATAATTTATAAGGAGATAAACATGCCAACATCCCTCAAATGAACACTACAAAATTATCAAACCATAGCTCAAGATCCATATGCATGAGAAGATAAAGCATAAAACATAATTCACATTAAAGTAACAATCGAAAATACCTCTCAAGTAAACCACCGAGTAGACAAGGAGTGGGGAATGAAAATGCTCCTCCAAGATATCCAAGTCATCATGACTCATCTAAGAATAATATCATCATAGGTCCATGTTGAAATCATGTCCAACCAAGGTGTAGGCTGCTTAGACTTCTAGCTAAAACCTCATCAATGAGTAACCATCTCAACATATGTCTCTAATCACAAGAGATCTCATAGCCTCGCCTATGTCTCCAAGTATCCATGAGTACCTATAACCGATCAATTCATGCTAAAATCTAAATGTAACATAGCACCATCATGGAGTACCCAATAAAATGATCAATGTACTCAATACCAAGAGAACCAACCAAGATCAAATTCAAAGTTCCAACCTCGAGAATTAGGAACACATCATGAAATCATGATCTCACATGTCCTCAAAAGATCATATGCTCCAATGAACATATCATGTACCTGTATCATGCCAAAAATCTAATCCAAAATTAATAGTACATCATGAAATAACACAAAACCATCCTATCAAAAAAAGGATAACATGTCAAATGACAAGTCATGACACCTAAACCAAAGACTAAAGATTCCTCCATGACTAACCAAGATGTCAACATCTTCAAACCACATGAAGATAATCATCTCTTGTCAATGAAACCCAATATGTCAAAGAACCATCAATACATAGAAAGATGATCCAAGATTCCATCCATGAAACCAATAAACACTACAAAAGATCATCCACCACCAAATAATGAATCCACACCATCACCACAAGCTTCCATTGAACTGTGACACTGAGTTCTCCATGAAAACATGATAACCACCCTCTAAATGAAGATCCTCCATAGCCCCAACACAATCAAAGAACTCAACACCATGAGTTGCCAAAGTGAAGAGTGCATACCAAGATCTCCAAACCAATAAGATACTGTAGACACTAAAAAATGTCCTAATTAATGTCATACACTTAAATTAGATTTACTAACATCGTTTCCTCTTTAACCCATCCTCTTTTCACTTAATTGATTTAATTAGCCTAGCTAATTAATTAATTGCATCATTTTCATCTATTTGGCCTAATTAATTAAATTGGGTTAATTCATCTCTTTTCCCACTAACACTTTATCTCATTAAATTAAATAAATCAAAATATTTAATTTAATCTCCTAAGTCATCTTATTTAATTTAATAACCCTAAGTTATTTAATTAAATATCATTTCACCCCTCCCATATTTATTAAATCATCTAATTTAATAAATATCTCCTAATTCTTCCAATCCCCTAATTGCATAAATTAAACCTTGTTTAATTAGCAGTTAAATTAGTTTTCCTCTAAGCAAAGGGAATATTTCCATGCAATATTCCTTATCCTCCTTTTTTGCACAATTAAAACTTTGTCTTAATTTATAAATTAGCTTTTTCCTCACCCAAAGGAATATTCTAAGGAATATTCTTTCTCCTCCAATCAACTCACTTGGCTTCTTGGACAGGCTAAACCTTCAACCTCTTAAGCAAGTTACCTTTGTCCTATGTGAGCAGGTCAAAAGTGTGTTTGTTTGAGGCAAGTGTGAGCCCCTGATAAACTTTCATCATGCATTCTCATTTGTTGATGAGAATCCATGATCCATGCCTCTCATCCCCTTCATCTTGAACCGTTGATTAAGCTTTTTGATCTCAACCATCCATTCCTCATTTGCTCTCCTATAAATATATCACTATTTGGAGACAAATGGATCCATCTTTCAATTGAAAACTTATGTTGTTGAACTTACTTGCATCCACACTCACCTTTTACTCACTTTTAGCTTTTTTTAGTTAATTTTAGTTGCATAATAGGTTCAAGCTTCCATTAATGGCTTCAATGCATCCATCTTAGTTTGTTTATAAATTAGGGGTTTGAATCTTTTAGCTTAGAATTAGCTTAGCATTAGCTTAGCATTTGTATATATTCATCATTTAGCATAAAATCATGTTTAATTAGCTTGCATAATGTTCATTTTTAGCATAAACTAGGTTTTCATACATTAATCACAATAGATTCATTGATTCTCTTCCATAGAATAAACTAAAATAGGCTTGTTGATCACGGGATTGGGAAAGGGTCATTGTTTCACATCAACATCACACTAGTCCCCCAATAGAATAATTTTTAATGGATTAGAGTAGGTATTTTAAAAGTTGTAGTTTAACATGTTAAGTGTTAATGGATTCCACTTCGATTTACATTGAATGAATTTATTGGGACTAAGGTTTGGTGGCTAAATCTCACTTTGATTCCTCATGGATCAAGTGTGGTTAACCCGTAATAATCCATTGTTCACATTTTGGTGCTAGGAGGGATTTACTAACTTTGTTTGATGATTTTCTCTTAAAAATTCCATGAGTTGCAGGTTTCTAGGCTAGAGCGATGCTTTTGGAGGCTCCAACAATGCCATTTTGCAATAGAGAAACACTATTATTCACCAGAGTGACACTCTTATTCACCAGAGTGACACTTTTGCAAAGGCATCACTATAATTGAAAAAAACGTCAACATAATTGAAAAAAGCATCGCTATAATTGAGAAAAGCATCGCTATAATGCAAAAGCGTCACTATATTGATATAGTGATGCTATCATTTTTGCTTTTATAGTCTATCTTAAAATGATCACATCTTGGTCATACGGAGATCTTTTTCAAATATTTTTCTTTAAATGGGGTAGAATTTCATGCTCTACGTAATGGTATAAGTGTTTCTCAATTTTGGTGGAGTTAAATTTTCCATTTTTGCATCTAAAGTCAAATCACATTGCAACTTGGTCTAGGTTTTAGGGTTTTAATGCTGAATCATTTATCTAAACCTAACATCTTCATGTTTTCTTGATTTAATCTAACATTTGGAACATGTATTGCAGGTTTGAAGAGGAGTATGGAGCACGTAATTGAAGAAAAAAATTCTTGTCTTTAAATCTTATAATTGTAAGAAGTGTTTCGACACTTTTGGGGCAATTATAACCCATCATATGCTACTTTGGTTTATGTTTTAGGACAACTAAGTTTCCATTGGGTTTTAAAACTTACAATCTTAGAACCAACTAGATTTCAATTGGGCTTAAAATTCATTTTAAAAGTTGGTTGAAACTGAATCCTCACATCATCATTTTACTTTGGGTTTAAAATTGAACAAGGCAACTTGACATTTCATTTGGTGCTTAAAACGAACTCATCATTGCTTTGAGGGGTTAAAATTTACAACTATTTGTTATTTTTTGTGATTTACAACATTGTTAGTGGATGTATATGCAATTATCTCGTACCATTTGGCGATCTTGAGAAACAAAAACATTCCTTAACACTTTGCAAAATCACCTACATCTTTCATTTTTGGATTAAAATTGAACCCCCTTTGCGAGTGTGAGAAAAATGCATAGCGTGTGTTCTCTCTTTGTTCACACGAATAAAGATGATCAAACTATGGATGTACTTCCTCTCTATTGTTCACCTTTAGAGGGCCTGCCTTAGTGAGATAAAGTACTCACCCCAAAGGAACGATCCAAGCAGTAACGAGCTAATGCCAAGCTATTCCAAACCACCATATAAATTTGATGTTACGATGAAAATCATGATCAATGGGAAGTGGTACATAATAATTCTCCCCCAATATCTTTATGATGCATAAAGCCCTTATTCTAAGGGTTTGGAGACCTCTTGAGGGAGTTTATCATTGCACCCCCTAAACTGGAAGCCCATATTATGAACCCTTGTGTAGAAGCCAAAAATCCTTAATATTTGTTGATGTCAGGAATGGTCATTCTAAATCCACCCCACATTTGTACTATTCAATTGTATAAATAGAAAAATTCCTTTTAATCTCTATATTTTAAGGATTTTGAGATTTGGTGGTCCCGAGAAGTGTGTGCCATGGAGGGGAGCTAGTGTTGCCAAATCTCTAATTGTTCGTATTGTCTAGTGTTTGGAGAAATCCTAGTGGGGATTCAACAAATATAGCCATTTCTAACATAGGGTTGTAATGATTGTGAGTTAGTTTAACACTTTGCTTGATTTTAAAATGATACAAAAACAAACATTCACTATCATCCTTAAAATTTCAAACACTCTGGCCTAAATATGGACCTCTTGAGTTACCCTTGATATTACTACTTATCCTAAGGATTTATCCTTAGCGATTTCTAAATATCTTGACATTAATCTCAAATCCATATTTTCCAAAGAAAACATCAGCAATTGTGTCTTTAATCTCATAATTTTCATGAAATGAACATTGTGAAAGTTATGATGTTTTTGACATAAACATCTAGTTTGAAAACATAATCAAGATGAGTGTTTGCAAAATCAATTCACTTAAGCAAGACAAACTTGACAAATTGAACCCCACATGACCATTTGGCGACCAGTCGCACCAGTTGAATAACCCAACCCTACGCCCGCTATCATACAAGGAAAACATTGCAAACATTGAGTCCAAAATATTGAGTTTCACTTTACCAAAATCATTGGGTCCTATTTCTAAAATCATTTGAGTTCTAAAATCATTGATTCCTTAGGGTTTGATCACTTTAGAGGTATAGCATGTTTCTCACTATCTTGGTCTTGGAAAAAAAAAGTTCATTCAAGGTCAACATTGGGTCAAACATTCCATCCATCCTTCATCATATTTCATCCTTCACTTTACCAAAATTTGCAAACTTTTGAACACACCAACACTTTGGACTTAGACATCAATCAACCCAAACCCTAACTTATCTACTTTGTATGTGAAATGAATCCTTTTCCATGCATTTGGTTAAGTTAGTTATCATCTTTGAACTAGTTTATCTTGAAGGTCACGAGTCTACCCTAAATATTTCTAAGTTCATAAACATCCTTTACCAAACATCAAAACATCAAACTCAAGTCAAAAGTGTTTTCCCAAAACGTTTTCAAAGATCACTTTCCATATCATTCACCTTTTTCATCTCCCATTGTCACCATTGGTCCAAAACACCTTAGAGGTTCACTTTTGCAACAAGGTAAAAACACAAGAAAAACATGGAATATAAACTTAATTCATCCATCATGAGTAGTCTAAATCAATCAAACTATCAAAACATTACAATACCAATTGATTATCAAAGCTCACATTTATATAATTCACACATGGGATCATTATATCCTACAAACCTCAATGCTACAACAAATGTGAGTATGCCCAATCTAAATTTTGGAACACCTTTCCCTATGGTAGATTTAAATCAAAGTCAAAATATACAAATCTATCAACCAAATGATCAATACATGAGTATTCAACAAAATAACATTATCCCATCAAATTAATACATGCCAAATGTGAATATACCAAATAAAAACTTACCAATCATGAACATATCAAATCCACACTTGGTGAACTATGGGATGGATATGTTTTCAAATCACACCAATTTTGTTCAAAATCCAAATAATCTACTAGCAACTCGATGTATTGATCCAAATCAAGGTAACACCATGCAAAATCAAGGTTACCTAAATCAAAGCAATGTGTTTCCCAACCCAAAAAATGTTCAATGCCAACCTGTAATGCAAAATCTAAACATCATCCCAAATTAGAACATGGTCCAAAATTAATTTTTTCATAATCCCATACAAATACCACAAGTGTATATTCCAAATATGCTTGAACAACAAACAAATCAACTACACCAAGGGTATCAAAATCAAAATCAAGATCAAATTATGCAAAATCAATTTTTTGTACTTAGAAAGTTTGTTGATTCAAATCACCAAGAGACATCTCCACCCCAAAATTGACACACTCCCCCATTGGTTAAACCATGTCATCAAAACATTGAGTTGTGTCCACAACCACATCAAGAACAACATCTTCAATATCAAGAAGTTGGATATCAAAATCAACAACCTCAACAACCAGATCAATCACCACATCTCCAAGATGAATCACAACTAGATAAATCTCAAAAAGCACAAATCTCACAAGATGACAAACGTGAATACACTCCTTTGGGAGATCCAATTAAATCAACATTAAAAACATTATTCCATGCTAAACTTATCAATCTTCCAGAAGCATTAAATGAAGGTGAATCTAGCATCAAGTTCCCATGGGATGATAATCATGCTCATTGTGAATACCATAGCACAAAAGGTCATGACATGTCAGATTGTATCGAACTCAAAGATCTCATCCAAGACCTTCTTGATCAAGAAAAAACAACTGTTGAAGACAATGATAGAGATTCAACAACTAATGATGGTAGTGAAAATCTCTCCACCACAATTGTTGAAAACAATGATAAAGATCTATCCATCAATGAGAACCTTGAATATGTTTCTACCAAATCCAATGATGAAATCAACATAGATCAAGAGTCATTTTTTAATCATGATCAAGACCCATCAACTGTAACACCCTGTCGCGCAAACCCCAAAGGACAACTAAGTACACAACAATTTAAAAAAAAAAACATAGACATAAAGTAAAAGTACTATGTTAACTATTGCAACTAACATAATTACAAATACAAACTAAATGCCTAAGTCCCTTAGGTTACGCGAAGAGACATTATGTAATCTACCCATTAACAAATTTGACTAATCTAACATTCGTTTCCACTAATATGAGTTCTCATAAAAACATTGATAAACGATAAGCATTAAATCAAGAATGAACCATATAGATGCTATACAAGAGTACATAGCCAATAAAACTTGGGAACAATGAGAACTTATTTACTCAACATATTACAACATCAAATATAATTACATCTATGAATAATGTTTGAATTACAAAGTGTGATAATACAATACATCATGTTACAAACTAACTCTCAATAAACAATTATCCAAGTTACAAAATACATTATCCCAACACATGGGAGAGTTACATGACAATTTACAAGATATGACAAAAGTAAAAATATATATATACATCTGAAAGAACATAAATCTGGAACAACTGTCACCACAATCTCTGCACTGAAGGAACAACTGCCAAATGGGAAACCCAACAGGGTGTGAAGCATGTTCCACCCGACCACCCCCGTGCTAGGAGTAGTTAAGAAAGGATTCCCGACCAAGGACGTCTAAGATAACACTTAAGACTCAAATCCAAATATAGAAAGAGAAATCATGCACATAACAACATAACAACAAAAGTATACTAACAAAACATGACAACAAATTACACCAAGTCAGAATAATAAACCACTTCCAGAGGATTCCAATTAAATCAACTAAGGGGATTGCTAGAGGAGAGTGTCATCGCATGGCCTTCATGGATTATCCTGACATCCTATCAGAAGGTGCCACCTCCATCTATGGTTATCCTGACTGCCTATCTCAAGGCACCGCCCCATAGGGTGACTCACACAGAATCGTGCATTTCTCGTGAAGACGAGATCACAACTATGCCAACCATGGCCTTCTCGGCCACCTTTAGTCTTTGGAAGCCCTAACAGGCAAGCAAGGAATCTATAATTATCTTTTAATATTTAACTACCCATCCCCTAATTTATTAGTTAGGTTTTCATTTTCTACACTACCTCTAATGTGGGTTATCCTGATAGCCCCTTTGTGCATCGGCGCCCACATAGAGCCACTCTTCCTAGAAACCCCAACATACAACAAAAAAAAGGGATAATACTCTCAAGTTCTCTAAACACAGAGTAAACAATTGGGAGGAAAAACCATCTCGCAATAAGCATATGACTCAATTACTTAAACAAAATGACACAACTCAAGGTATACACAACATCACAAATGCAAACACAATGAAATCAACATCCAATATAAAAACCTCAAAACTTTATACACCAATTCCCAAACCTCTGGAAGTTTAACAATAACCCTATCCCCTATGGAAGGAAATCTAACTCAAGAGTCTACACATATTTATAACCCAGCTTAAGAGACCCAATAAAGAAATAATGAATATAAAATAAATTAACCATTTATTCAATATCAAGAAATAGAATAATAAAGCAAAAACCTCAAATTAGATAAAATTGTCGCTCTATAAGGAATCCATTTCAAAGGTCAAGCTACTCATTTTCTCAATTCAAGTTAACATTACGAAATTATCCAAACAAATAAATAAATAAATATACATATTTATTTATATATATATAATTTAATAAAACAAAATAACAAATATAAAACGAATTTAATTTTTCATTAAAATAAAATCTTTTAAAACAAAAGAATTAATACTACGGTGGGGAAGGACGCAGCTGGGAGTTGCGGCCTCCCTGTGGGGAGGATGCAACCCCTCCAGGGCTGCGCCCAGCAGCCCATGGCTGATGTGCGCAGCCTTCGATGGCTGCGCCACCCCTTTGGGGTGTGGGGGGGTTTGACCCCTCCCAAAATTCTTATATATATTTTTTTTCATTTTTTTTATTATTATTGTTTATTAATTCTGTACAAATGGAACACAAATAAATTTTACAGGCATGTAGATAATTTCAATATACAGTCATTGATCAACAATATTTATATATATATATATATTAATTTTAATTTTCTTAGACAGAAAGAATGCTCAGGAACAACAATTTTTCCCAGGGTTCAATTAGAAATATTATTTTATTTCCAGACAGATGGAATAAATGAGGAAATGTAACATCATATCTATCTACAGGTAATATGAAATTTGCACAAAAGCTCTTCTAATTTTCTATGTTTTTTCCCAATTTCCCTTGCACAAAGTTTTTCTAAATTCCTCTGTTTAAAATAGAGAGGTTTCATTTTAAAATTTCCCAGAGGTTTTCTTTTTCTATTGTTTCTTTCTGAGCTTCCATTTCAAGAATTTTATTTAACTAAATTCTCTAATTTTTGCTGTGTAATTTCCTACTGAGGCAACACATAAATTTTAACGGCAGTAGCCGGGAACATTGTTTTCTATAGAAAACTTCTAATTTCCTCAAAAGAAATAGACAATTCCTCTTACACAAATAAATAACTTTTCCAAGAAGAAAACATTTGAAAACAAAATGAAAACAGAAAGGAACCTGTTTCCTGTAGGCTGTAGAAGTAAAAGTTGTGCCAAGCCTTACCACAGGAGCCTCCAGCTATTAATCTCTTCCCAAAGCTTCTCCTCCAGCCAAAATACAATTCCAAACACTCTCCTGTAGCATTTTCCAAATCCTTACACAAACATACACCAAAAAACCCAAAAAATCACACACCGAGCTATCCCCTATTCCCAGCCAAAAATTCTCCCGTCCAATTTCTATTACCCCATGCCCCTTTTCTTTTCGGGAATAATTTCCCCACCAGAATGCATTAATTTCCCCACTACTTCCCATAAACCATCCATAAAAGAATTTTAATAATTTTAAAAATCAATTTTATTTATTTATTTATATTTTATTTATTTATTTATATTTCTACTAATAATAATATAATCTTTAATAAGTAATTTAATTAACTCCAAATGCAATAGCAAATTGGACATTTTCAAATATCAACAAAGTAAATTTATTTTATTTAAACTATTCCTTTAATAGAGAATATAACTCAATTTAGCTTACAACAATTAACTTAATAACTCCATTAATTAAATATATTAATTGATCACACATACCCAAAATCAATTAAATCACACTTAATTAAAAATTAATTAAATCCCAAACCAAAATATTAATTGACACTAACACATTTGCATACAAGGATGGATAGAAACAAAGACAACAAAGGACTCACAGTAGACGAACTTGGGACAGGAACACTTTCCTAACCACTCCTTTTTCAACATCAATCCTGTTGAGTTTATTTTGATGCTTTCCCTATCCTGTCGAAGCAGGTGGAATCGAGACTATGTACCTGCAATCCCTACATACAAACAAGGTCTTGTACATATCCATATATATATATATAATTAAAGCATTACATTGTGAGAAGGAATTGCAACATAGAAAGTCACTCATAAATGAGTGGTGCTACACTGTCCTCTCACCAAAACTATACTAACAATTATAATATCAATGATGAAATAATATTTCTAACTAACTGATCACATCATAAAATAAATTACGTAATCATTGCATCAAACTATATTACTGAATCAAATTAAACATCACAATCCAATGCAATTAGTATCACACTAACACATAAGAGTAACAAATAGTAGCAAAAGTATCAGCAACATGGAGGTATTACATCCTCCCCCCTAGAACGTGGCTTACTCCAGGAAGCCAGTAACAAAAGAAAACACGCAAAGGATAACTAGATGGTTTCCTAGTCAACTAGGCTGGAAGCCCTAACGACTTCCTTATTAGAAAGCGTCCATTCCATTCTTTCACGACGAAGTCTCCTCAGAGCTTCCACGAAAGTCTCAAAATCTGAAAGCCCGGAGCATTTGGAATAATCATATCGAAGTCTGATTTTCCATAGTCGTTTGACAATCGGGTCCCAAACCTTCTTCTGAAGTGTTTTCCTTATCTTCATCATGGAAAACACCAAGGAATAGGTTTTATACTATAAACCAACACACATGAAACACCATAACAACAAAAAACTCACAACATTACCATATGTATATCATTAAAGAACACCACAAAATAGCCATAAGACCTTCTTGATCAAGAAAAAATAATTGTTGAAGACAATGATCGAGATTCAACAACTAATGATGGTAGTGACAATCTCTCCACCACAATTGTTGAAAACAATGATCAAGATCTATCCATCAATGAGAACCTTGAAGATGTTTCTACCACATCCAATGATGAAATCAACATAGATCAAGAGTCATTTTTTAATCATGATCAAGACCCATCAACAATATCCAACAATGATCCATTTCAAGAAGCATTAACATCATTTTATCCTATGATTGAGAACATTGGAAATATCCCTACCACCATGTTTAAGGATAAAATTCAAGATTCATCTGTCAATGATCATGTTGACAATGTCTCTACATCACCTAATGAGCTAGAGGACATATCTCAAGAATTTATTCCAAAGCATGATCAACATCTTTCACCAAAGTCTAACAATGGTCCTTTCCAATATATATTGACATCCTTTGACCTCATGGTTGCACATATTGAAGGAATCCTTAATTCAACACTTGATCAAAATCCACTCAAAGATCAAGAAAATATTGAGCCAATACCCATGCCTAATGAAGACATCCAAGAACCCTTTGTAAGCAATTCATCCTTTGAAATTGACCCATGTCAAGAGCTTGAATCAAAACATGTTGAAAGAAATTCCAAAATTAATCAAGATCAAGAATTTGTATCTCAAAGATACTACCATGATCTAATGGGTATTTTCCAATCCATACAAGATGTCACAAATAATGATCATATCCATATATCACATACTCCTCCATCTACCCATGAGATGCTTACTCCTAATGGAAATGTACATGATCTTCATCCAAAACAAGAGTCTCATACTCTTGATATCATTACCAAGGAACAAGAGTCTTCTACTCTTAATATTTTTACACATGATCAAGGCATAGCAAAATCCATACATATATCAAAAATTGATCATGAAGAAGACCTCTACATATATGGTAAAACAAAAACATCCTTTGAAGAGCAAGTAGAAATGGATCATGAAGAAGACTCCTATATGGATTGTATAGCATCAACACCTTTTGAAGAAGCATCAAAACTAGACACATCCTCCATACAGATTGAAGAAAGTGAGCATGAGGATATCAAGCATTATCAAAATTCAGGAAAGAAAATGCATTTTGAACAAGGAAATGGTTTGTCAACAACAGAATCAAAGCATGTCAGTAATAATCCCATAATACTAGGGGAAAATTTATCTCTTACAAATACCAACATGGGGAGCATGAAGAGTCCTTATGATGAAGTAGCTACCCACACTCCAACCATTCATATCATGAATCATCATCCACACATCTTTTCACCCATTAATTGGGACCAACCATAAGAAAGAGGTCTATATCAAAGAAAAGAGAAAATTATTGAAGAAAAATAATTGACAAAGAAAAATGGTCAAGAAAAATAAAGAAAATCATCCCTATTACACTTCATTAGTCAGAGAAACTATGGGGAAAAATAAAAAAGGGAAGTTCACCCATCAAAAGTGTCCATCAATACAAAAGAAAGCTTCAAGAGTGACCTACAAAGTATATGAAGAAGTTGGTCCCAATCAAATCTCCATATCCACCCATCATTGCTCATCATCCCAAGTTTGGAGAATCAAAGATTCCAAATTGTCAACCAATCCATTTGCATCTCGTATCCCTCAATGCATGCCACCATCCACTTTGACATCCATGGTATCCAACTCTTGTATTGACCGTGTGTTGGCAGAAACTCTTTATCATAAGGAATCTAAGGGCACTCTATCACGATGTGTGCATCTAGGTAAGGTTAACTTTGGTATCGATAAATAAGATAAGAGAATCTAGGGGTTACATTCAAGTGCCCATATCCTAACAAAGCAACTCCTCCTAGTAGGATATCATTGGCACATCATGACAATAGCATTTATATCAGCACCAACAATATCTACATTGAAACCACTAGGTGGTTCAACATGAGCATAAACTTTCAAAAAATCAAAAAAATCAAGAAAATAGTCAAGAGAAAAATTGTCCTCTAGTGAAAACCACTTCGGTGGCACTTTAGACAAGTACCATGATGAAAAATTGGAAAATAGGCATCATGAGTAGAATCAATCATCTATGTGCACCATTTTAGGTGGAACAATCTCATCCCATCCATAATAAATCCCACATTCCATCCATCTTATCCATAATAAATCTAGGAACCCATCATTATCCAATCCATTTTTTATCCCATCTGACTTTTCTTGATCTTGGTAAGGGTTTGGTATGTACTTCCCACTTGCTTATAATAAACTTCTTGACATGGGTCACTATCATTGGTCCTATCCTAACCAACATTATTTGAGCCATGAGGCATTTTCCAAAGAGGCATACTCTATCAAAACATGTTATCCTATCACAAGATAATCCTTGGAAACATACCTATCTATCAATCCTTTCATTTATCCATGCATCCACCCATGGAATTCCATACATTTCTAGACATTGAGGGTAGATACTTACATCTTTCTTTGGGAATAAATCTTGAGCTATATCCTATAACTCATGTTGTGATCTAAGAATTTGAGCACAAAATCAAATTGGTCAAATCATTTGAAGCAAAAATCCAAATCACTAGCCTATGGTACATTCTGACGAGAAGATGTTCCTTATTAAGCTTTATCTTTTATCAAACATCAATCAAAACAATCCATATCAATTGAATCTACCTTGCACTTCAATGTCACATCAACTCATTCCAACAAACTTTGTTCCAAACCAAGCTCCAAAATCTTGATCAATCTTACCCAATCAATCCATCATCATCTCGAGATATCCTTTCCAATCCTTGTGCTGCTTAACACTATTCTTGCATTATTTTGTATCCTCGACAATGTTATCATCATCACTCCATCAATCAAATCAATCAATCCTAGCTTGGTTTTCAACATAATCCTGAAATAGATCACTAAAATCATCACATATCCATACACTCGTCAAGATCCGTGTGAAAAAATCCAAAAACATTTGCAAAATCCTATACAGCTAAAATCCAAAAACATTTAGAAAATCATAAAGGAAAAATCCAAAACATCTAGAAAACATCAAAATCTGTAAAAAGGTCGAACATCAAAAATCCAAAAAATAATGTCCCCTTGTCAAACTATGTTGTCTCTAAGCTTGAACATAGGCAAGGCCATCATTAATGTGCCCCTGAGACACCCTAGGTTAGTCCTTTAGCAGTCCATCATAATAAATCATCGTCTTTCATCTATTCATATCTTCAACTTGTAAATGGGTTGAATAGGTCGAACTATGTTGTCTCTGAGCTTGAACATAGGCAAGGCCATCATTGATGTTGCCCCGAGACACCCTAGGTTAGTCCTTAGTAGTTTGTTGCAATTAGTTGTCATCTCTTGTATGTTCATATCTTTGTCATGTAAATTGGTTGAGTCAGTCAAACTACGCAGTCTCTTCATGTATAGCATAGGAAAGGCTAATCTATGATCATCCCTCGAGGCCCCTAGGATAGGTTTTTAGGTTAGGTTCTTGATTGAAATTCCAAAAATCCAAAAAAAAAATCAAATAACTCTGAAAATCCCAAAACATCCAAATATTCTCGAAAATCCAAAAACATCCAAATATCTTGAAAATTCCAAGAACATCTAAGTATTTAGAAAACACAAAAACATTTGAAAATGGATAAACCAAAAATAATAGAAAATGTCCAAAAGACCTAAAAAGCCTCAAATATTCAGAAAACCCTAAAAATCCTCAAAAAATCAAAAAAACCTAAACATTCACATAAACTTTCAAAAAAGACCAAAAAATAGCCTCAAAACATTTCAAAATACCAAAAACATTCAAATAGTCTAGAAAATCCAAAACCATCCATCCCATCTCGCTTTCACCCGTAGTAAACTTTTACCCATAATAAACGGTCGTCACCTTCAACCTTTGGAAAAACAAGTAGAAAACAAACATAGCAAGTTGTAAAGTGCAAACCTAAAAGTCAAAATCTAAAGTCTAAATGATAGGTGAATATGTCAGTGAAGTTTATATCAACGACTCGTCTTAGCATTGTCATCCTAACATCAAACAACTCTCTGATCGATATGTCCTAGGATGTATCCTTCCTATGATGGACATCAGTATCAGATATCACTTTAGCTCAACTTAAACAAGGCATGAGCTATAGATAACATTGACTATTTGTCTTTCATCTTTTCTTATGATTTATCTTCATGACCCCATTCCGAAGACCTCTCGATGATGTCTATCTAAAATGATTTAGAGAGAAAGGAATAGGACATCGATCATTATCTTTCGTTTTTTGTGCTTGTGGATACTCTTGTAAAATAATCTTGGTGCATACTTGCTTATTTGTGTGTAGGAAGGTTGTTTGGAGTATGTTGTTGACTATTGCGTATTCTTTGGTCCAATATGTTCTAAAATTCTAACTTGCATTCCAATGAGGTTTTCGTATGTCAAGGTGTAAACAAGAACTATCCTATCTATTTTTCAAGTCAAAGTCCATTGCACTAGATACAATGCCATCTTGGTTATCAATACCTTGATGCATCGTATCTATGTGTTATATCAAACAATAAGGAATGACGGAAAATCCCAATCCCGAAGTGTGAGCACCCATCCATCATTTTCATCTTGCATTTTGCATTGTCTCGTCACCATCTCTAATAAAGTCTTGATGGATCAAGGACTTGTTGGATATTTTGAAGTAATCATCATCAACAATGGTTATTCATTATTTATTCTTCTATCTTCTCTCCACACTAACCTACTATCATGACAATCAACAAAGACATCATCAATGCATCCACCCTGCATCCACAAACCATCAACATACATGCATCTCATAATCATAGCATCCATCAGCATAATCACACATCTCATAATCATAATCATATCATATCATACATATTGCATTATCATTTAAGTTGTGATGAATAATATAGATTTGTTATTTTAAGCATCTTAAATCATTGCATATCATAAATATTTGCATCCATACATCCATATGCATACATCATCATCAAAACATGCATAGAAATTACATAAAAAGAAATGCATCCATGTCATCTGCATCCATAATATCTGCATATCATAATCATCCATCCATATCATATCATGAAAAGATAATGAAAAAGAATATAATATTACATCCATCCATAGCATAATCATTGCATATCATATAGGTATAAAATAACATGCATCCATACATGATCATATATAAGCATTCATACATCATCCATACATGAAATAAATTCAACACATCATAGCATGAATCATCTGTATCTATATCATATATATATCAAAAAATGTGTCATGGTACAAAAATATGGATCAATGTATGTACATAGATGATAAGTACAAATATCCACGAGGCTATAAAAAAGGAGCTCATGAATGTATATCAATATAAAGAATGGGGAAAAATCAAAAAATGTTTGTACATCAAAAGGCTAGCCTTGGTGGCTACTACCCTCTCTAGCCTACCTCTTAGGATAATCCTCTACACAGAGCACATCACTGTGCTGCAAAAAATCTGGCTAACGAAGAGCCATTGGAACTCTCGAACTCGATCATAGATGTGTTGGGGAAGCTCTCAGCGTGCCATTTCGTCAAAGGGTCAAAGCTCAAATTGCAAGAATTCGTTAAGTGTGAATGCACAAATGAATTGAAAATGACCCCTCTTGGCCTATTTAAGCTAGAAAATTAGGGTTTTTTTCCCTAATTTAACCTTAATGATGGGGTTTATTATCTTTTTCACCAATTTTTCCAATCTGGCCTAATTTTGCATCGTTTTTTGCATTTTTTGGCATTATTCTTGCATCCCATAACCTTTTTGAACCCTTGGGGCAACTTTTGAACCTTTATTGAGAAATCAACCCAAAATTCAAAATTTTCGACCAATTTCTTGAGGGGGCAGGGAGTTAGCTTTATCTTTCCATTGGGGCATCTAAAAATAAAAATAAAAAATTATTGTTTGATTTGGGCAGCAGTTTTAATCTGAAAGACATTGTTCTTTGAACCGAAGCAGCAGGTACCTCGCTTCAAAGAGGGGAAAAATGTAAACACTAAAAAATGTCCTAATCAATGTCATACACTTAAAATAAAATTTACTAACATCATTTCCTCTTTAACCCATCCTCTTTTCGCTTAATTCATTTAATTAGCCTAGCTAATTAATTAATTGCATCATTTTCATCTATTTGGCCTAATTAATTAAATTGGGTTAATTCATTTCTTTTCACACTAACACTTCATCTCATTAAATTAAATAAATCAAAATATTTAATTTAATCTATTAAGTCATCTTATTTAATTAAATAACCCTAAGTTATTTAATTAAATATCATTTCACCCCTCCCCTATTTATTAAATCATCTAATTTAATAAATATGTCATAATTCTTCTAATCCCCTAATTGCATAAATTAAACCTTGTTTAATTAGAAATTAAACTAATTTTCCTCTAAGAAAGGGGAATATTCCCATGCAATATTCCTTATCCTCCTTTTTTGCACAATTAAAACTGTCTTAATTTGTAAATTAGTTTTTTCCTCACCCAAAGGAATATTATTTCTCCTCCAACCAACTCACTTGGCTTCTTGGACAAGCCAAACCTTCAACCTCTTAAGCAAGTTACCTTTGACCTGTGAGAGCAGGTCAAAAGTGTGTTTGTTTGAGGCAACTGTGAGCCCTTGATTAACTTTCATCATGCATTCTCATTAGTTGATGAGAATTCATGATCCATGCCTCTCATCCCCTTCATCTTGAACCGTTGATTAAGCTTTTTGATCTCAACCATCCATTCCTCATTTGCTCTCCTATAAATAGATCACTATTTGGAGACAAATTATGGATCCATCTTTCAATTGATAACTTATGTTGTTGAACTTACTTGCATCCACACTCACCTTTTACTCACTTTTAGCTTGTTTTAGTTAATTTTAGTTGCATAATAGCTTCAACTTCCATTAATGGCTTCCATGCATCCATCTTAGCTTGTTTATAAATTATGGTTTTGAATCTTTTAGCTTATAATTAGCTTAAAATTTGTATATCTTCATAATTTAGCATAAAATCATGTTTAATTAGCTTGCATAATGTTCATTTTTAGCATAAACTAGGTTTTCATACATCAATAACAATGGTTTCATTGATTCTCTTCCATAGAATTGACTGAAACAGGCTCACTAATCACGAATTGGGAAAGGGTTGTCGTTTCACATCAACATGACACCAATCCCCTAATAGAATAAGTTTCAATGGATTAGAGTAGGTATTTCAAAAGCTATTATAGTTTAATAGTTTAACATGTTAAGTTTTAACAGCTTCCAGTTTGGTTTACATTGAATGATTTTATTGGGACTGAGTTTAGTGGCTAAATCGCACTTCAATTCCTCATGGATCAAGTGTGGTTAATCCATACTAATCCATTGGTCATAGATACAACACACCAAACCATCTATAATGCCCCATAATTTACACACCAATTGGACACCAACAACCTTACTAATTTTCAAATATATATTTTTTAAAACAAAATGAACATACTACAATACTTAAGTCAATAGAAAATGATCTCATTAGCTAAGAGTAAATAAGGTTATGAGTTTCTCTTAAAAAAAATAGTAGCATTTGCTTATTTTGGATCATTAGAGCATACCTCTTATCTACTCGACATCTTTTTCCTTTTATCACATCCAAATCTCCTCGCTCTCAATTTCTATAACTACAAGATCTACAAGATTTGGTGCACACATAAGATCAATGGGTAATTATTACATGATCTCCAAGATAAGATATACAAATAAAATGGTAGTTTACAACATTGGGAGAGAATGACAAGTCTAAAACAAGACTCAGAAGAACAATCCTAAGGGTTTGACCTAATGCCTCGAGGGCTCATCGCTTGATGGCCTTTCCTACGTATATATTTCGTAGAGGCACCATAGTTTGACAACTTAAGTCACTCCAACTCATTGACTGACCAACCAAAGGTATATCCACAAAGTTTCAAAAGATAACTTGATCTTAAACACAATCATACCCCAATAACACTAATGTATGCTAAACTCAAAATCCTTACTCAATTCATCCCATGCCCCTATTCTTTAAGTTATAAGACTAGGAGAGCGGGTATGCAACCCTTTCTAGGGTTTGAAACCCTAGATAGTTCCATAATTGGCTACCACCCACTTAGGTGAATCTGGGGATGGAAAATTCATTAAGGATGTATTAACAACAAGTATGGGGTAAAGACTCGGTCCTTGATAATTTGACAAAACTCATTCATGCATATTACGTTTAAATAATTAAAAATTAATACCCAACATAATGAAATGGACAATAAGAAACTCATTACAATACATTTATCTCCTTCTATCATGCTATAAAACATAATTCCAAAGGTATCAACTTGATAAGTTTGTGATCCAATGAACACTATTAAAGTCATAACAAAGCACTTAGATTTTTGAGTAGTTTTCATGAATTCAAAATAATAATTATTCAAACTATATATTTTAACTGTAACTAACATGGAACTATATTTAAAAATATACATTTGAATATGCATATATATATATATGCACATACAAATATCATTGCCTATTGAAACTTCCTATTAAGTACATTAAATCAATGAAATATCTTCAATTGTGGTTTTCATATGTTAAATTACTAGATTGGTGTTTAGAGAAATTGAGGTATACCATTAGATCTGAAATGGAATTTATAGAGTATAATTACCACAAGGGTAACATGCCCCATTTTATCAATATTATGTTAGACATTATACAATTCTATTTGCAGTCTTAATGGTTAGGATAGTGTTTATGAGAATTTCCTAATGTAAATATGACCACCTTTATGTTCTATTGTCTTTAGATAGCTATATCTAAATTTATCGTAAGAAAAATGATTTTCAATAAGATTTATTCATTTGTGTATCACGTTCAAAAAATTACCACACGCATAGGTATGTGACATTAAAATATTATTGATATTCAACAATGATAAAGTCTTTTTTTCTGGATATATATAATTCTTAAAGAAACAATTATGGGGTCAGGCTAAGGGTTTTAATTTACATGATGGAGTTTCATGGAATTAGATTAATATGACAAATCTTTTATTTTCTTCTTTTGTAAATCAAATTGTAATAATAATGCTAATAACAACATTACTCAAAATGACACTAGCATATCCCTTAAGAGATCAAAATTTTACTTAGCATGTAGTGATACAACAAGCATTGCTAAAATAAAATAGTTTTAAGAGAGCTATAAAATAAAAAGGTTAGCATATATTGTTGGAATTTTTAATCTTGAGCAGCCCTGACCAAATGCATTCAATGCAGCATTAGAAGAGATCCATTGGGATCTTCCACCCCCTTTGTCGTGTCTGACATCCCCACTAGCTAGTTAATGCTTCTGGTAGTGAATTAAATCTTGGTAGGTGAATTTGAAATTGAGTAGCAGTTTTTGGAAAAGGGCAAGTAAGACAAAAAGAGAGAATAGAATGTTTTTTCAAAAAGAGAGTGCAAAAGAACAAGGAGGGAATGTTCAACAGAATAGAATAGAGGAGAAGAAGAACCTATAATAGTAGAAGATATTGCACAGAGTGCAAAGGTCTAATGGGGTGATCCCACAATACTGGTTTACAATTTTTGGCCAAACTAGACACTGAACTATTTTTTTCTAACTAAATATTCACTTTCAGGCACCTATAGCGGCCAAACCGTGAGGAATTTGAAGATGATGCAAACTAGCGATTTGTGACATTTTTTCTGTAGATTCTAAATATATTTTTTTCAAAAAAATTGGAATCAGATTGCACTTGTTTTTCCATCTCCTTTGAAAACTATTTTTTTCAGTAAACACCATTTTTAAGGAGTGACACTCACTGTATACAACATAACTTTTTTTCCATGAAGGATAAAATTTTAATTTTTTGAATTTAGATTTGTAACTACTATATCTAGTGCTTCCAATTGGTTTCATAGTGTTTTATTGAATATTTTTTCCTTAATCAAGTTTTGAAGTCAAACCAATTACAATTTTTATGTATCAAAATTCAATTTTTTTTGTTGGATCAAGGACTTCAATATCTAGTGCACTGATATTTTTCAATGTTTTTTAATAATTTTCTATTTTTCCACATGTGCAGAATAGAGAGCTTGATTTTTGGTGAAAAACCTATGTTTAATCAAACTAAAAAAAATAATACTAATAATAAAACCAAAACATATTAAAATTATATTTATTGGATAGCTCGTTCTGAGGACTACCATCATCCAATTGGGTTTGTGAAGTCTCCTCTATTTTCATCTTCAACTAGATCATCAAAGGGAAAAAAATTGGAGTTTTTTGGTGCTAGAGGGGGAGAAGGGGGGAAAAGGGGGTTCAAGCGAACCCCCTTGGAGGTTCGCTCAAACCAAGGTTTGCTCAAACCAAGGTTCGAGCAAACGTCTTTTCCACAACCCTTTCCTTTTCTTTTTTTTTTCTAGGAAATGTGAGACCCAACATTTAATGGGTTCGCTCGAAGGGGGGTTCTTGCGAACCCCCTTTGGATTCGCTCGAACCTAATGTTCGTTTGAACCCCCAAAAACCATTTTTTTTTGCATGGGGGTAGTTTTTGCAACTTTTCCTTCCTCACTAGAATTGTAAGCCAATTTTGTGGGTTTACCAAGTGCTCCAAAATATTTGCAACAAAACACATAAAGCTCCAGTTTGCTGAAATCTGGGCATTTTGTTGTATGAAGGAAATCAAAGCCTTAGCTCTGATTTTGTATGTAGATTTTTTTGAATGTGATCTTTTGTGTATTTGAATGAAATAGAAAATATATTCCTCTTCCTTGTCTTGTTGTCTCCTTTGATTTGTGTGTTTTCAACTTTTCCCACATTAGTTGGGATCTTTTTCCCAACAGACTGGGATCAGAGCTATGTATTTTAGAGCCCTAGTGTTTTTGTGTGTGTTGTGACATAACCCTAGCTTTTGGGTATTAATAAAATACTTAGATTTTTTTTATGGGGATTTGTAGTTTTCCCCCATTTAGCAAAATGGTTGAAGGAGATAATAGGATTTGGCAGCAGCCACCTATGTTTGATGGTAAAAACTATGATGTCTATGAAAAGAAAATGAAAACCATTTTGTTGTAAATGATTTGTGGGAGTTAGTAGCAAATGGGGTTGCATATGTGATTGACCCAAATGCATTTATAGCATTGACCAATCCTCAAAGAATAAGTTGAAAGAGACAAGAAAAATGATGCTAAAGCCCTTAGTTTGATTGAGGTAGCCTTGACAGAGGTTATTTTTCCCCGAATAGCAACAGCTAGTTATGCGAAAGAAGCATGGGAAATACTTCAAAATAGTTACAAGGGTACTGATAAGGTGAGGCTAGTGAAACTCCAACTACTAAGGAGAGAGTTTGAGACTCTACAGATGAAGGACAATGAGTCCATTTTAGATTTTCATACAAGGGTTTCCACCTTGGTTAATTAGTTGAGGATAAATGGAGAATCAATGGAAGAGCAAAGGATTATGGAGAAAATCCTCATAAGTTTACCCACAAAGTTTGATCCAATAGTGATTTCCATTGAAGAGGAAAAGGAACTCTCAAAAATTATAGTTGATGAGTTAATGGGTTCACTTCAAACCCATGAGCAATGCCTAAATAGGTCTGCAAATTCTTCCCATGAGAAAGCTTTCAAAGCTCAAGCCAATGTGAGAGGCGGGAGAAGAGGAAGAAATGGCAGAGGAAGAGGTCAAAGGGGCGGAGGTAGAAGCAACTCCAGAAGAGGAGGCTCAAACAATCAAGAGGAGGCTAGCACCTTTCAATCAGACTTCCAAAACACAAAAATAATAGCGACTCAAATCAAAGGAATGGTAAGAGTAATGTGTAGTGTTACTAATGTCACAAGTAGGGTCACTATGCAAGTGAATGTAGGAAGAAACAACGTGACCAAGGGAGTCAAAATGAAAATGTGGAAAATGAGAACAAGGATGAAAATGAAAAATAGTCACAAGTGTTTATTGCATGTAATCTTGCAAAATAGGGCAATGCTGAAATTTGGTATTTGGACAATGGCTGTAGCAACCACATGAGTGGTAACCAAAATTTATTTTCCTCCATAGACAACAACATTAAGTCTGAAACCAAAATGGGGAACAATGAGAAGGTTCCAATCATGGGCAAGGGCATAGTGTGCATACGAACCAAGCATGGTGAAGAAAGATAAATCAATGACGTCTTTTATGCCCCAGCCATGAAACACAATATCTTGAGCATTAGAAAAATGGTCCAAAATGGTTATAGAGTGCTAATGGAGAAAGGGGAATGCATCATCTATGAAAAGGATGGAAGCAAGCAAGTTATGGGAAAAGTTCAAATGACAAAGAACTAGATGTTTCCCCTCAAAATACAAATCCTAGCACAGTCAACAGTTCTACAATAGTCATCCAAGACCCATCCAAGCTTTGGCATTTGAGGTATGGGCATCTAAGCTATTCTAGTTTAAGTCTTTAAGCTAGAAAATATATGGTTAGGGGCCTACCAGCAATTGTAGAGCCCGATGGAAAGTGTGAAGCATGCATCCTAAGTAAACAATATAGGAAACCCTTTCAATCAGGGTATTATAGGAGAGCAAGAGCACCATTAGAGCTAGTGTATTCAGATTTGTGTGGTCCCATGAAGACCCCAACCCTTGATGGAAATGTTTATTTCATGACATTCATAGATGACTATAGTAGAAAAATCTAGGTGTATTTTTTGAAGAACAAATCAGAAGAATTTGAGAAGTTCAAGGAGTTTAAGGCCTTGGCTAAAAAGCAAAGATCCCACTATATCAAAGTCCCCAAAATGGACAGAGGGGGAGAGTACATCTCTAAAGAGTTTGAGGACTTTTTCAAGTATCAAGGAATTTGAAAATTACTCACAACCTAGTATACTCTATAGCAAAATGAAGTGGCTTAAAGAAAGAACAAAACCATCATGGAGATGGTAGCAAGCATGTTGAAGGAAAAAGGTTTGTCTAATGAATATTGGGCTGATTTTGTAGGAACAACAATCTACATTTTGAATAGGTTCCCCAAAAAGGTCATTCATGATAGGATTCCAGAAGAAGCATGGGAAAATGCAAATGGAGTGTTGAGCATTCAAGAATATTTGGATGTGTGGCATATGCACTCATGCCAAAAGAGAAAAGGAAAAAATTTGATGACAAAGGTGAAAATGCATTTTCATAGGCTATAGTGAAGAATCCAAAGCCTATAGATTTTACAATCCCATCACCAAGAAAATGGTGATCAACAGGGATGTTGAATTCATTGAAAATGAGTCATGAGATGGAATGATGGATAGAAAAACGTGTATTTTTATCACAATACCCTTTGAGGATGAAGAAGCTCTAGAAGGTAGGTGCGTCAGAACTTTTCAGCAAGGTAATAGTTCATAAAATAGCAACAACAACTCCAGAAACTTTCAAAAGAATAGTTGCTCTAGAAATTTTCTGTAGGGAAGTTGCTCCAAAAATTTACAACAACAATCTTCTTCATTAGTCCAATAGTCAAGAAAATCTAGAAATGTTGACCCTACACTTGCATCATTGATGCCACAGAAGACTAGAAGCATGAGGGAAATTTACGACAGCTCAGGGTATGATGATTTTGATGAGAATTTAGATTTTGCTTTGCTTTCATATAGTGATCCAATGTATTTTGAAGAATTTGTGAAAGAAAAAAAATGATGTAAGGCCATGGATGAAGAGTTGGATGCTATAGAGAGAAACAAAACATGGGAACGACATGGGAACTCACTGATTTACCCAAAGGGAAACTAGTCATTGGAGTTAAGTGGGTTTAAAAGACCAAATGTACTGTTGATGGTAAGGTTGAGATAAATAAAACAAGGTTGGTTGTTAAGGGATACAAACAACAGCCTAGAAGAGACTATGATGAAACATATGCACCAATTGCAAGGCTAGAAAAAGTGCAGGCAGTCCTAGCAATTACATCCCAACACAAATGGAAACTATTTCAAATGGATGTAAATTCAGCCTTCTTGAATGGAGTGTTGAAAGAAGAGGTGTATGTGGAGCAACCACCTAGCTACAAAGTCCCAAGATAAGAAGATAAGGTCTATAGGCTTTGGAAATCTCTCTATGGGCTGAAGCAAGCACCACAGGCATGGTACAACATAATTGATTTGTACCTTCTGAGCAATGGATTTAGCAAAAGTGGTAGTGAGCCGACACTCTACATCAAGGCATCCAATGGTGAGATTCTTATTACTATTTTTTATGTAGATGATTTAATTTTCATAGGGAACAATAATATTTTCATTGTTGATTTCAAAGAGGCAATGAAAAATGAGTTTGAAATGATAGACCTGGGTTTCCTAAAATATTTCCTAGGCATAGAGGTCCAACAAACAGATCATGGCATCTTTATTTCACAAAAAAATTATGCTAAACAAATCTTGAATATATTTAGAATTTTGGACAAAAAACCAGCCCCAACCCCAACATCTACAGGTCTAAAATTAAGAAAAGAGGATAGTAGTAGTGATGTTAACCCAACCCTCTACAAGAGCATGGTTGAAAGCCTCATGTATTTGACAACAAGACCTAATTTGATGTACATAGTAATCCTGATTTCTAGGTTTATGGAACAACCTAAGGACACACACTAGCAAGTAGGAAAAAGAATTCTAAGTTATGTCAATGGCATAAAAGGTTGTGGCATTATGTACACTACCTCCAATGAGTTTCAGCTGGTTGGGTACATAGACAGTGATTGGGCAAGAAATATAGATGATAGCAAGAGCACATCAAGATATTTTTCCCGCATGGGTTTAGGAGCAATATCATGGGCATCAAAGAAGTATCCCATAGTTTCTCTCTCCATAGCTGAAGCGGAGTACATAGTAGCAAATGTAACATGTCAAGCTATTTTACTTAGAATAATCCATGCAAATTTGAATGAGCAACAAGAAGATGGTACAACCATATTTTGTGATGTGTCTTCTATTGCTTTGACTAAGAATCCCATCTTTCATGCATGAAGCAAGCACATTGAAATCTGCTACCATTTCATAAGGGATTTGGTGGAACATGGAGAGATTAAATTTTATTACTATAGATATGAGTAGCAACTCGCTGATATTTTCACAAAGGAATTGTCAAAAGACTCTTTTGAATGCCTAGGAGATAGGATTGGGATGATGGAAGACTCCCTCCATCCATTGCTTCTACCTCTGCCTCTTTGACCTCTTCCTCTACCATTTATTCCTCTTCCCCTGCCTTTCACATTGGCTTGAGCTTTGAAAGCTTTCCCCTAGGATGAATTTGTAGACCTATTTAGGCACTGCTCATGGGTTTGAAGTGAACCCATTAACTCATCAACTGTCATTTGTGAGAGGTCATTTTCCTCTTCTATGGAGATCACTATTAGATCAAATTTTGTGGGTAGATTTTTGAGGATTTTCTCCATAATCCTCTGCTCTTCCATTGATTATGCAATTATCCTCAACTAGTTAACCAAGGTGGAAACCCTTGTATGAAAATTTGAGATGGACTCGTTGTCCTTCATCTGTGGGGTCTCAAACTCTCTCCTTAATAGATGGAGTTTCATTAGTCTCACCTTGTCAGTACCCTTGTAACTATTTTGAAGTATTTCCCATGCTTCTTTTGCATAACTAGTTGTTGTTATTCGGGGAAAGATAGCCTATATCAAGGCTACCTTAATTAAACTAAAGTATTTAGCATCATATTTTCTTGTCTCCTTCAACTGATTCTTTTGAGCATTACTCAATGTTTTAAATACATTTGGGTCAGTCACATCTATGAACCCATTTGCTACTAACTCCCACAAGTCATTTGCAACTATAACAGTTTTCATTTTTTTGTCCAGAAATCATAATTTTTACCATCAAACATAGGTGGCTGTTGTCAACTCCTATTATCTCCTCCAACCATTTTGGGGGAAAATGCAAATACCTAGAAAAAGTCTAGGGATTTTCTTCACTGCCCAGAAAAATGAAGGCTTTCCTAAATACCCATAAGCTAGGGTTCTATCATTGCACGCCTAGGATCAAAGCTAGGGCTTTAAAAACTAAATTCCCAAAAAAATTAGGGCTTTGATATCAATTTGTTAGTAAATGAACCCAACTAAAGTGGGAAAAGATGAAAACACACACAACAAAGACCAAAGGAGATAAGACAATCTACAAGAAGGTGGAATATGTTTTCTATTTCATTCAAATACCCAAAAATATTACATTCAAAATGTTTTACATATAAAATTCAGAGCTATGGCTCTGTATTCCCTTCATACAAAAAACTATGCATATTCTGGTGCACTTGGAGCTTTATGTGCGCTGCTACGTGCTGGTGGTATTCTGGAGCACTGGAGCACTACTCTTTGTCAAAATCTTTTGCTACTACAAGTTCTCCTGAACATTCCCTTTCTGTTGTTTTGTGTTCTGCTAAACATTCCTCCTTATCCTTCTGTTGCTCTAACTAACTGAAAAAACATTCTTTTGTCTTTTTTTCCCTTTCCAAAACTGCCACTCAAATTCAAATTCACCTACCAGAATTAATTTTCTGCCAAAGAACATTAATTGGGATAGCAAATATCTAACAATGAAAAAGGGGGGAATGATCCAAAACAGATCTCATCTGACTGTGCATTAAATGCACTTTCTCATTGCTACTCAAGATTAGATATTCCAATAATTTGAACATCCTCAAAAGTATAAGTAAATGCTTCATGTAATGCCCTGTCTTAATAACCTAAGAATGTTGCAATAGTGTATAATAGTATAATAATTTTTTAATTTTTTTTAAGTATTAATATTAAGTTAATTAATTGCATACATTCGTTAAGTTACCAGACGATACACTACTTTGAGTTTTCCATAAGTGACTTAAGTATTTCGCATTGCACATAATAAATATTAACATAAAGATAAACTTTGCATAACATTGAAATTTCCTTTCATGATAACATAATAAAGTACATACATGTTTTTCCATACATTGCATTTGATAATTATACAATACTCATCCATCTGATGAGACAGTTCAATAATAATTGCAATTATATTTACATTGTTCACCTCTTATACAATTGAGGGATGTTTTCAAATACAAGTTTTACAATATACAATGTTGAAATAAACATAAGTATCCGATCACGAGCTCTCCATCCATGAAGCTCTCGATGCCAAGATCAAACTGGGGACCCAACGAAGTAAGGTGCACGTTCCACCCAACCATGTGGTACCCGTAGGTCCACCCCCCATGCTAGGAGATAGTAATAAGGTTACCTAGACCTAATCTACAAACCCTAGACACTAGTACACAATAGACTATTGGTTACATTGCTTCCAGATTTAGACAATTGTATGCTTCACAAATACAAGGTTTACTGTTATTCTAGGTGGAGTGTCATCACAACGTTGCAATGGTTACCCTGGTGTTTCTTCCTAGGTTTCGGCCCCCAATCCTTGGGTTACCTTGGTAACCTCTTATGAAACCCAGCCCCTATTGCATACTATTGTGGAATCGAATGTCTCTTAAAGAAACAAGACATCGATTTGCCATTCCAGGCCTTCTCATCTTATACTCAAGACTGTAGTAGCTCAAGAATCATAAGAGAGGCATGAATATCTTGTTAAAAGTTTTAAATCTAACTAATATGTCATTTAATTATCACTGACTTAGTTAACTATTTGTAAGTTACCCTGACACCACTTTGTGTGTCGGCCCTTACAAATAGCCACTCCCCTAAACATAACAAAGGTTTCTAAGTTTTCATGACAAGGGTTTACCAAGTGCACAAATTACAACTCACAATAACAAATAAACCATAACAGTATCAGACACCATGTTTAACTCTTGCACAAACCCAAGTCAATTTAAGAAATACTTTTGAAACAATAATACACCCTTTCTACACAATTTATTCTGGAAGACTTGAACAATTATAACTTTCCCATTTTGCCCAAAAATATACACAATAAAGCAAATCAAGGAAATTAAATATCTATAGTTCGGATATACTAAATCCTCTCAAACATTAACTTAAAAATACCAGAATTATTCTTCTAAGGTTTTAATCCACCTTCCATGCAATATGAAAATCAGATCTACAATTAACCCAAATTTCATAATCATAAATTATATTAAAAATTATATAACTCCAGATGAACAATCTATTTATAGAACAAATATCTCAATCATGATAACAATCATCCCATTTAACAAAATAATATTTCTTTTTTTTTTAAAACAATAAATATATTATAATTATATATATACATATATATATATATACACATATACATATAATTATAATAAATATTTATGAACTACGAATTTATATTACATATAAATCGGATTTCATAATAATATATAAAAATCTGCATTATGATTATAAAGCTCGAATTAAATCAATACACAGTAAAATCCAAAATTTTCAATTTTTGTTTAGATTTCATTGGAAACAGGGTAGGGTTTCCTACGGCCTTCCCGTGGGGAGGACGCAGCCTTCCCTGTGGGAAGGACGCAACCTTCCCAGGGCTGTGCCCAGCAGCCTAGCTGCTGTGCACAGCCTTGGTGGGCTGCGCCCACCACTCTAAATTTATGGGGAGGGTTTCGGCCCTCCCCTACATACTGTAATTTTTTTTTAAAGTGCATTCACAAAATTCGCATGTACGGTGTGCGAACAAATAAAAATTGAAACTTCTAGAATTTAGACAGCAATACATATATATAAATATGTATATATATAAATATATATATAAATATATATATATATATATATATATATATATATATATATATATAAAAAATAAATATCACCAGAACTTTCAATTACAGAAATTATTTTCTGATAAAGAAATTTTCTACAGCAATTTGAGAAAAATTTATCATTATACAGAGCTAAATTTTTTTAAACTTTTAACAATAAACATTCACTAAAAGTCAATTTCCCAAATTTCTTTTCTAAAATTTTCACAGGGGTTTTCTAAAAGAATCTAGTTTGAATTCTTTCTTTTACTTGCCTAAATTATTGAAAAAAAAAATTTACAGACAACTAAGATATCTACAGAAAGTTTTTCCACAAACAATTACCAAGAAGTTGAGATTCCAACAAATAGATTGTCTTTTAAAATAAACAAGAAACCAATATCACAAGAAAAATACCTGTAAATAGAAGGATGTCTGTAGAAGAAACCCTTTTGCCAGGAACGCACAATATTCCCAAAAGCTTCTCCAACCAACACAAGAGATCCTCCCTCCAAGGGATCTTCCACAAATATACAACCCCAGAGGAAATAACAAATCCTCTTAGAAAATAAATTTTTACACAGCAAGAATTTTTTTTGCAAAACTTTGATAATTTCCCCGTGAGGAAATTGAATAATCCTTATGTTTTTCCCGAGATCCAAAATATCCTCCGTAACAAATTTTCAACAACCGTAAGCAATGATTGCACTCACACACATGTCGAAAAGTGGTTATGAAAAATATCTTCTCCACTTCTCAGCAATCTTGCCAATTCAATTTTTTGCATGCAATTTTAATTTATTTAATTTAAATTTAAAAATCAAATTTCAATTCACATGCATTTTTTAATTTAATTTTCTAATTTTCAAATGCAATATAATTTACACACTTAATAATTTAATTTAATTAATTTATTTATTTAATTAAATCAGTTTAATCTTTTAAGATCAACCATTTAACCAAATAAGCTAATTAATGAATTAAATTATCAAGCAAGTAATTTCTACCACATTTAAACATTAATTTAAATACCAATAATTAAAGCACAATAACTATCATTAAAAATTAACCAAATTTAACTTTCAACAATTTATTCAAATAGAAAATGACAATACAACCTATGACTCTGAACTAAAACAGACAAAGCACTAAGACTAGGGTTAAAGGCTAGACTAGGGTAAACCAAACTACTATCTCCCGATCAACATTTCCGTTGAGTCTAGACACACTCAGACCTGAGTACCCAGGTGGAGTCAGTGTCATGTACCTACAATTTCCTGCAACCAAGCAATAACATGCATACAAATATATATATAAAGCATTAAACAGACACACCGTGCGGAGAAAATCACAGATATCGCAGGGCACTTGCAAGCAAGTGATGCGATTCCATTCTCCACACCAATACACATCACAACAAACTAACAAAATAAATAGTTGTTAGTCCATCATAAACATGTACATATCAATAAATAACTGAAAGTAAACATCTAAACTATATCCAATCATGTCTAAAATCAATAATCATCAAACAAGTATCATCATGTCACAGAATAAATCCACTATCGCTCAAAACCAGCGATCAAAATATCCAAACAAGGTATCATAGACTAACAGTGTGAAAGTGCAACAACAGAAAACATAAGTATAAACGGAGGGGTACTACACTTCAAAGTTTATTTTTAGTTCAATGGGGGCTTTGCTCCTTAACTATAAAATCTGAACAATTTAATTTTTGTTTCGATTTATAAAGTAATACGTTACTTGAAAAAAAACAAGATTTAAGGAAGGAAACAAAAATAAATTGTGACCTCCAAAAATTTACCTTACCTATTTACATATACATACAATGACACATCTAAAAAAAATTCTTTTGTACTTACCCTATAACACATCTCTCTTCATAAGTTTTTGTGAGTCCAAAATCTTCATCACCGTCTCCAACACCAATGAAGCTCCTCAATTGCTAAGCACCAATCCTTGTAATGGAAATATTCCTTCTTAAACCCGACCCTTCACCCATATTCCTTTGCTTAACGAATTACTTTGAATCAATCTTCACAATGTTATTAAACTTCCTAAATAATGGCACTATTTTTTTTCCATAGACTGTTCTTCCTGGAAATTGTGGTATGTTTGACAGAATGTCTCAAAGAGATGTGATCTCATAGAATGCAAGGATTGCATGGTACGCGCAGGATGAATTTTGTTGAAAAAAATCTATAGAAACTTTCAAGAAATTACAATATGCCCCTGTAAAGACATATTCCACGACAATTATCAACAAAATGCAAAAGCATCGACTAGGCCTGTGTATCAAGAAATATGTCCTCTAGCTAACATGCATTGTTTTATTCTTGTCATCCTGATCTTCTCCTTTCCCAGTCAAATTTTCCTACATCCTTTATCAGTACATTCATTGCCTATCAAGAATTGAATTCCCTTTTTCAGACCATATCCCCAACATCATAAACATGGTAGGAAAGAGTTACTCAATATCCAACCAAATCCTAAATGCTTACCTTGTTCTCATTTACTAGAGCCTATAACCGCTTGAGGAATTTAGTTGATCTTGGAAGAAAATGAGATTTTCTAAGGTAATATATATGAACATTACTATTGTCACTATTGGTCAAAAGAATAATGTTGTTCATATTTGATGACCCTAAAATAATTGCATTATAGTTGCCTCCAACCCTAACATGTCATCATTAATATTGTTAATTACTATTATGAGTTACAATGTTAATGTTTTTAATTAGAGGTAAAAATGGGTTTTGATGGGGCCTAGAACCCAACAAATCAGGCTACAATTAAGATACATCATAAACCAACAACAACCCCACAACAGCCTTTAAATATTAACAAGACTACACACGTTGCATCTTACAAACAAGAAAGGGCCTTTAAGACCCTTTAACAACCTAATTTTAATCGGGACCAAAAACCCTTTAGATACACACAGAACCTACCTGCATCTTCTAGGTATCAATAAACTAGCCACTCATGGAAGAAACTACTGAGCCAAAAAAGATAATTTGCATAATGGTGTAAGACACCATCAGACCCCTAATCAAAAACTTGAGAAAATCCAAACACCCCACCTCAATAGGGGAGATGGAGAGCATAAAAAACCACTGGGCACAAAGCCACTACTCGAACCAGGAAGGTAGCTCAAAAACCATGAACTCCCCACTTTTTGAAAGGATTAAATGAACAACAAGGCCACCACAGTCAGAAATCACCAACACCCTCCACCTCCACCTCCATAGGAGAGCTTCCCACCTTAATAAGAACAATTGCGGGAGGTCCACCTCCATGGGACCAAAGGAGAAATCCAACACAGTAGCCCAACACACATTAGTATCATCCTTTAGTAAACACTGCACCAGAAACAAGCGTGGATGAGGAGAAGAGTCTCAAATAAACAACATAGGTCCACCTTAACAACTTTCAAATTAGAATTCATCTGGGTATCCAAAGATGTCTTGAACATTAACCCAACAAGAAGCCATTCACTCACCCATTTCAGAGCCTTCACAATAGACCAAAAAAACTGTGCCATCATAATATAAACATGAAGCATCTCAGCCCATGAGAAGACCACAAACCCCAACATCAACAACCTGGGGAGTATCCACAACAAAGAGGGAAGCCTCAACAAAGAGGGACCAAAGAAACTCATCTAAAGAGAACCAGACCACAACAAAACTCATCCATAGAGAGCAAGACCATAGAGAATGCATCAACAAAAGGAAACATAGGTCAAAAGACCACCATAGGAAAATTCCCAGACTTAGAATGATCAAGGAAAACCAAACCCCAATAGGAACAAGGGCCCTAAAACATGGTGGAAATAAGAAGGGCCAACAAGAAAGAACACCAAGCAACCCTGAAACGCCAACCAAAGCCAAAGATAAGCCAAAACTCCAAACACCCCACCAAAGGGAGACACCACCACTCCATAGAGAGGGGACAAGAAGAACCTAGAACACACTAAGAACAAAAAACCCCAAAACATAGCCACTAAACAAATGGCAGGTAGAAGTGAAGGACACCCAAGAAGAACCCAGAAATAGAATAGACCAACATGAGGAACCACCAAGCCTTTCTATTACGTCGAATAGGAACAAAGATCAACCCATTCTGCAACTAGAAATCCTCAAAGAG
>VDFB02058242.1:697855235-697894246 GCA_007258455.2 Sequoia sempervirens | reverse complement strand
CTCTTCTATGGAGATCACTATTAGATCAAATTTTGTGGGTAGATTTTTGAGGATTTTCTCCATAATCCTCTGCTCTTCCATTGATTATGCAATTATCCTCAACTAGTTAACCAAGGTGGAAACCCTTGTATGAAAATTTGAGATGGACTCGTTGTCCTTCATCTGTGGGGTCTCAAACTCTCTCCTTAATAGATGGAGTTTCATTAGTCTCACCTTGTCAGTACCCTTGTAACTATTTTGAAGTATTTCCCATGCTTCTTTTGCATAACTAGTTGTTGTTATTCGGGGAAAGATAGCCTATATCAAGGCTACCTTAATTAAACTAAAGTATTTAGCATCATATTTTCTTGTCTCCTTCAACTGATTCTTTTGAGCATTACTCAATGTTTTAAATACATTTGGGTCAGTCACATCTATGAACCCATTTGCTACTAACTCCCACAAGTCATTTGCAACTATAACAGTTTTCATTTTTTTGTCCAGAAATCATAATTTTTACCATCAAACATAGGTGGCTGTTGTCAACTCCTATTATCTCCTCCAACCATTTTGGGGGAAAATGCAAATACCTAGAAAAAGTCTAGGGATTTTCTTCACTGCCCAGAAAAATGAAGGCTTTCCTAAATACCCATAAGCTAGGGTTCTATCATTGCACGCCTAGGATCAAAGCTAGGGCTTTAAAAACTAAATTCCCAAAAAAATTAGGGCTTTGATATCAATTTGTTAGTAAATGAACCCAACTAAAGTGGGAAAAGATGAAAACACACACAACAAAGACCAAAGGAGATAAGACAATCTACAAGAAGGTGGAATATGTTTTCTATTTCATTCAAATACCCAAAAATATTACATTCAAAATGTTTTACATATAAAATTCAGAGCTATGGCTCTGTATTCCCTTCATACAAAAAACTATGCATATTCTGGTGCACTTGGAGCTTTATGTGCGCTGCTACGTGCTGGTGGTATTCTGGAGCACTGGAGCACTACTCTTTGTCAAAATCTTTTGCTACTACAAGTTCTCCTGAACATTCCCTTTCTGTTGTTTTGTGTTCTGCTAAACATTCCTCCTTATCCTTCTGTTGCTCTAACTAACTGAAAAAACATTCTTTTGTCTTTTTTTCCCTTTCCAAAACTGCCACTCAAATTCAAATTCACCTACCAGAATTAATTTTCTGCCAAAGAACATTAATTGGGATAGCAAATATCTAACAATGAAAAAGGGGGGAATGATCCAAAACAGATCTCATCTGACTGTGCATTAAATGCACTTTCTCATTGCTACTCAAGATTAGATATTCCAATAATTTGAACATCCTCAAAAGTATAAGTAAATGCTTCATGTAATGCCCTGTCTTAATAACCTAAGAATGTTGCAATAGTGTATAATAGTATAATAATTTTTTAATTTTTTTTAAGTATTAATATTAAGTTAATTAATTGCATACATTCGTTAAGTTACCAGACGATACACTACTTTGAGTTTTCCATAAGTGACTTAAGTATTTCGCATTGCACATAATAAATATTAACATAAAGATAAACTTTGCATAACATTGAAATTTCCTTTCATGATAACATAATAAAGTACATACATGTTTTTCCATACATTGCATTTGATAATTATACAATACTCATCCATCTGATGAGACAGTTCAATAATAATTGCAATTATATTTACATTGTTCACCTCTTATACAATTGAGGGATGTTTTCAAATACAAGTTTTACAATATACAATGTTGAAATAAACATAAGTATCCGATCACGAGCTCTCCATCCATGAAGCTCTCGATGCCAAGATCAAACTGGGGACCCAACGAAGTAAGGTGCACGTTCCACCCAACCATGTGGTACCCGTAGGTCCACCCCCCATGCTAGGAGATAGTAATAAGGTTACCTAGACCTAATCTACAAACCCTAGACACTAGTACACAATAGACTATTGGTTACATTGCTTCCAGATTTAGACAATTGTATGCTTCACAAATACAAGGTTTACTGTTATTCTAGGTGGAGTGTCATCACAACGTTGCAATGGTTACCCTGGTGTTTCTTCCTAGGTTTCGGCCCCCAATCCTTGGGTTACCTTGGTAACCTCTTATGAAACCCAGCCCCTATTGCATACTATTGTGGAATCGAATGTCTCTTAAAGAAACAAGACATCGATTTGCCATTCCAGGCCTTCTCATCTTATACTCAAGACTGTAGTAGCTCAAGAATCATAAGAGAGGCATGAATATCTTGTTAAAAGTTTTAAATCTAACTAATATGTCATTTAATTATCACTGACTTAGTTAACTATTTGTAAGTTACCCTGACACCACTTTGTGTGTCGGCCCTTACAAATAGCCACTCCCCTAAACATAACAAAGGTTTCTAAGTTTTCATGACAAGGGTTTACCAAGTGCACAAATTACAACTCACAATAACAAATAAACCATAACAGTATCAGACACCATGTTTAACTCTTGCACAAACCCAAGTCAATTTAAGAAATACTTTTGAAACAATAATACACCCTTTCTACACAATTTATTCTGGAAGACTTGAACAATTATAACTTTCCCATTTTGCCCAAAAATATACACAATAAAGCAAATCAAGGAAATTAAATATCTATAGTTCGGATATACTAAATCCTCTCAAACATTAACTTAAAAATACCAGAATTATTCTTCTAAGGTTTTAATCCACCTTCCATGCAATATGAAAATCAGATCTACAATTAACCCAAATTTCATAATCATAAATTATATTAAAAATTATATAACTCCAGATGAACAATCTATTTATAGAACAAATATCTCAATCATGATAACAATCATCCCATTTAACAAAATAATATATATATATTTTTAAAAACAATAAATTATATATTATAATTATATATATACATATATATATATACACATATACATATAATTATAATAAATATTATTTATGAACCTCACAATTTATATTACATATAAATGGTTCATAATAATATATAAAAATCTGCATTATGATTATGGCTTCAGATTAATCAATACGGTAAAATCCAAAAGAGTTGCCTGAATTTTTTGTTTTAGATTTCAAACAGGCTTGGTGGGTTTTCCTCTCTGTGTGGCTTCAGGTGGGGAGGGCGGCCTTCCAGTAGGAAGGGCCTTAACCTTCAGTACGTACTTGACAGCCTAGGCTAGCATTACTGCGACAGTGGCTAGCCCACCCTCCTAAATTTATGGGAGGGTTTGGGCCTCCTACATACTGTAATTTTTTTTTAAAGTGCATTCACAAAATTCGCATGTACGGTGTGCGAACAAATAAAAATTGAAA
Source organism: Sequoia sempervirens (assembly GCA_007258455.2). Classification (NCBI taxonomy): domain Eukaryota; kingdom Viridiplantae; phylum Streptophyta; class Pinopsida; order Cupressales; family Cupressaceae; genus Sequoia; species Sequoia sempervirens. Next base: position 697,890,931 of record VDFB02058242.1, on the reverse strand, counting down.
CTTCTAGAATTTAGACAGCAATACATATATATAAATATGTATATATATAAATATATATATAAATATATATATATATATATATATATATATATATATATATATATATATATATATTTAAAAATAAATATCACCAGAACTTTCAATTACAGAAATTATTTTCTGATAAAGAAATTTTCTACAGCAATTTGAGAAAAATTTATCATTATACAGAGCTAAATTTTTTTAAACTTTTAACAATAAACATTCACTAAAAGTCAATTTCCCAAATTTCTTTTCTAAAATTTTCACAGGGGTTTTCTAAAAGAATCTAGTTTGAATTCTTTCTTTTACTTGCCTAAATTATTGAAAAAAAAAATTTACAGACAACTAAGATATCTACAGAAAGTTTTTCCACAAACAATTACCAAGAAGTTGAGATTCCAACAAATAGATTGTCTTTTAAAATAAACAAGAAACCAATATCACAAGAAAAATACCTGTAAATAGAAGGATGTCTGTAGAAGAAACCCTTTTGCCAGGAACGCACAATATTCCCAAAAGCTTCTCCAACCAACACAAGAGATCCTCCCTCCAAGGGATCTTCCACAAATATACAACCCCAGAGGAAATAACAAATCCTCTTAGAAAATAAATTTTTACACAGCAAGAATTTTTTTTGCAAAACTTTGATAATTTCCCCGTGAGGAAATTGAATAATCCTTATGTTTTTCCCGAGATCCAAAATATCCTCCGTAACAAATTTTCAACAACCGTAAGCAATGATTGCACTCACACACATGTCGAAAAGTGGTTATGAAAAATATCTTCTCCACTTCTCAGCAATCTTGCCAATTCAATTTTTTGCATGCAATTTTAATTTATTTAATTTAAATTTAAAAATCAAATTTCAATTCACATGCATTTTTTAATTTAATTTTCTAATTTTCAAATGCAATATAATTTACACACTTAATAATTTAATTTAATTAATTAATTTATTTAATTAAATCAGTTTAATCTTTTAAGATCAACCATTTAACCAAATAAGCTAATTAATGAATTAAATTATCAAGCAAGTAATTTCTACCACATTTAAACATTAATTTAAATACCAATAATTAAAGCACAATAACTATCATTAAAAATTAACCAAATTTAACTTTCAACAATTTATTCAAATAGAAAATGACAATACAACCTATGACTCTGAACTAAAACAGACAAAGCACTAAGACTAGGGTTAAAGGCTAGACTAGGGTAAACCAAACTACTATCTCCCGATCAACATTTCCGTTGAGTCTAGACACACTCAGACCTGAGTACCCAGGTGGAGTCAGTGTCATGTACCTACAATTTCCTGCAACCAAGCAATAACATGCATACAAATATATATATAAAGCATTAAACAGACACACCGTGCGGAGAAAATCACAGATATCGCAGGGCACTTGCAAGCAAGTGATGCGATTCCATTCTCCACACCAATACACATCACAACAAACTAACAAAATAAATAGTTGTTAGTCCATCATAAACATGTACATATCAATAAATAACTGAAAGTAAACATCTAAACTATATCCAATCATGTCTAAAATCAATAATCATCAAACAAGTATCATCATGTCACAGAATAAATCCACTATCGCTCAAAACCAGCGATCAAAATATCCAAACAAGGTATCATAGACTAACAGTGTGAAAGTGCAACAACAGAAAACATAAGTATAAACGGAGGGGTACTACACTTCAAAGTTTATTTTTAGTTCAATGGGGGCTTTGCTCCTTAACTATAAAATCTGAACAATTTAATTTTTGTTTCGATTTATAAAGTAATACGTTACTTGAAAAAAAACAAGATTTAAGGAAGGAAACAAAAATAAATTGTGACCTCCAAAAATTTACCTTACCTATTTACATATACATACAATGACACATCTAAAAAAAATTCTTTTGTACTTACCCTATAACACATCTCTCTTCATAAGTTTTTGTGAGTCCAAAATCTTCATCACCGTCTCCAACACCAATGAAGCTCCTCAATTGCTAAGCACCAATCCTTGTAATGGAAATATTCCTTCTTAAACCCGACCCTTCACCCATATTCCTTTGCTTAACGAATTACTTTGAATCAATCTTCACAATGTTATTAAACTTCCTAAATAATGGCACTATTTTTTTTCCATAGACTGTTCTTCCTGGAAATTGTGGTATGTTTGACAGAATGTCTCAAAGAGATGTGATCTCATAGAATGCAAGGATTGCATGGTACGCGCAGGATGAATTTTGTTGAAAAAAATCTATAGAAACTTTCAAGAAATTACAATATGCCCCTGTAAAGACATATTCCACGACAATTATCAACAAAATGCAAAAGCATCGACTAGGCCTGTGTATCAAGAAATATGTCCTCTAGCTAACATGCATTGTTTTATTCTTGTCATCCTGATCTTCTCCTTTCCCAGTCAAATTTTCCTACATCCTTTATCAGTACATTCATTGCCTATCAAGAATTGAATTCCCTTTTTCAGACCATATCCCCAACATCATAAACATGGTAGGAAAGAGTTACTCAATATCCAACCAAATCCTAAATGCTTACCTTGTTCTCATTTACTAGAGCCTATAACCGCTTGAGGAATTTAGTTGATCTTGGAAGAAAATGAGATTTTCTAAGGTAATATATATGAACATTACTATTGTCACTATTGGTCAAAAGAATAATGTTGTTCATATTTGATGACCCTAAAATAATTGCATTATAGTTGCCTCCAACCCTAACATGTCATCATTAATATTGTTAATTACTATTATGAGTTACAATGTTAATGTTTTTAATTAGAGGTAAAAATGGGTTTTGATGGGGCCTAGAACCCAACAAATCAGGCTACAATTAAGATACATCATAAACCAACAACAACCCCACAACAGCCTTTAAATATTAACAAGACTACACACGTTGCATCTTACAAACAAGAAAGGGCCTTTAAGACCCTTTAACAACCTAATTTTAATCGGGACCAAAAACCCTTTAGATACACACAGAACCTACCTGCATCTTCTAGGTATCAATAAACTAGCCACTCATGGAAGAAACTACTGAGCCAAAAAAGATAATTTGCATAATGGTGTAAGACACCATCAGACCCCTAATCAAAAACTTGAGAAAATCCAAACACCCCACCTCAATAGGGGAGATGGAGAGCATAAAAAACCACTGGGCACAAAGCCACTACTCGAACCAGGAAGGTAGCTCAAAAACCATGAACTCCCCACTTTTTGAAAGGATTAAATGAACAACAAGGCCACCACAGTCAGAAATCACCAACACCCTCCACCTCCACCTCCATAGGAGAGCTTCCCACCTTAATAAGAACAATTGCGGGAGGTCCACCTCCATGGGACCAAAGGAGAAATCCAACACAGTAGCCCAACACACATTAGTATCATCCTTTAGTAAACACTGCACCAGAAACAAGCGTGGATGAGGAGAAGAGTCTCAAATAAACAACATAGGTCCACCTTAACAACTTTCAAATTAGAATTCATCTGGGTATCCAAAGATGTCTTGAACATTAACCCAACAAGAAGCCATTCACTCACCCATTTCAGAGCCTTCACAATAGACCAAAAAAACTGTGCCATCATAATATAAACATGAAGCATCTCAGCCCATGAGAAGACCACAAACCCCAACATCAACAACCTGGGGAGTATCCACAACAAAGAGGGAAGCCTCAACAAAGAGGGACCAAAGAAACTCATCTAAAGAGAACCAGACCACAACAAAACTCATCCATAGAGAGCAAGACCATAGAGAATGCATCAACAAAAGGAAACATAGGTCAAAAGACCACCATAGGAAAATTCCCAGACTTAGAATGATCAAGGAAAACCAAACCCCAATAGGAACAAGGGCCCTAAAACATGGTGGAAATAAGAAGGGCCAACAAGAAAGAACACCAAGCAACCCTGAAACGCCAACCAAAGCCAAAGATAAGCCAAAACTCCAAACACCCCACCAAAGGGAGACACCACCACTCCATAGAGAGGGGACAAGAAGAACCTAGAACACACTAAGAACAAAAAACCCCAAAACATAGCCACTAAACAAATGGCAGGTAGAAGTGAAGGACACCCAAGAAGAACCCAGAAATAGAATAGACCAACATGAGGAACCACCAAGCCTTTCTATTACGTCGAATAGGAACAAAGATCAACCCATTCTGCAACTAGAAATCCTCAAAGAGGCCAAAGCACACCCACAACAAAGTAGGTAGCCCTATAGAGGTACGAGAGTGCAAGAAACCACACCCTCCCAAAGCAGCGCCATTAAGAAAATCAAGGGCAAGTAGAAACCTCGACCTCCTCTAGAGCCCATGCACCAAGCTTACAACCATAGACCATGAGAAAAGGCTTCGCACCTAGACCAGAAGGAAGCATCCAGAAATCTCCTTCCCGCCAGCACCATGCCCCATTCCATAATTTGTGATCCAGAATCTCCAAGCACCAAAAGCAACCATCATAGATTGCTCATCCACCAAGATACCACCATCTGGATCTCCATCATCTTTTGCATCTTCTCCATCGCAAGTTTCAAATTCCTCACCCGGGTGTGCCTTCTCCTTTTTTAAGAGCCTAAGATGAAAAGGCAATTAAACTACAATACTTGCAATGTTAATGTTAACAATATTTTTTATTAATATTATTGTAGCTAATATTAATAATGATATCTTCATTAATACTAATATTATTATTATAATTACTTCTCCCTCGTTTGGTTTTTTTTTTTTTTTTTAGACTGCAGGAATCGGGTAGCACGACCCCCTATAAACTGCAGTGCGCCTGGTAAACTTTTTAACGTGACCGGCGGTGCTGGCGCGACACGCCCTCCAGTACCACGGGACGGGGGGGAGACTAGAACTCGTGACCAGCAGAGCCGCAATGGAATTACTTAGCCAACCGAGCTAGGGCCCCCGCCCACCCTCGTTTGGTTTATTATTTTGGTTTAATTACTATTATTTATATTATCATTTTTTCTATATGATCATTTTCGCATATAGAGTCATTAACTTGAACTTAACTTTATTTGTCTCAAAAATAATTTTGAATCTTAATTTCCAATTAACTATACTAGATTTACTTCAACTCATTGATCTCAATATTGCTAAATAATCCTAATTATTATTGGAAATATAATTACTATCAAACAAAATATTAATATTATTTTCCAGCTTCAAAATAACAATGTTGATGCTTTCTACTATTAAATCAAAATAGTGACATTATTTATGTTGTTATAGTTAAATATACATGTGATAATAATAATTTGTGTTAATATATTTACCAATATTATTGCCTATATTCACTTATATTATTAATGTTACATCACCCATCATAAATACAACACTATTAGATCATTAACATCACTCTTATTATTGCTATGCTACTGTCCATTATTTATATTAGCATTAATCTTCTAATATTAAATTTAATGATGTTATTGGTAATATTATTTGATATCATTATTAACATAAATATCAATACCCATATTAATAATACAAATGTTAATATCAATTAATAATGCTACTATCAATATCAATTAATAATACTATTATTGCTAATATCCCTCTCAAATACCCCGTTAATGACATACCTTAATTATAAATAGTGTAAAGTTACATGTTAAGAATATTACTAATATTATCACCATTAAACATTTTATTGCAGATGTTGAAATATTGACATAGTACCTTATATGCAATTTATGTTCATGAATCCAAAATGCATTATCCATATCCCTAAATGAACATCCACAATAACCTACATCAGTAAGTGTGATATTGTACCAGTTCCCATGTGTATAACATCATTTTGTAAGTACATCTTCATACATACTTAAATAGTAAATGAGAATATAAACATCATAAATAACACACACATCGATGGTAAACCTAATAAAATGATTAAACCCATAAAAGTGTAGCATAATCACCAAGGTTCCACAACTTAATATGATAACCCTAAGATTTTATTAAATGACTTCCACAATAAAATATGAAAGCAATGTTGCAATGATCGACAAAAGGTGAGGCCTCACACCATCACTATCACAAGCTCCCCACTAAATTGTGTAACCAAGCTATCCATGACATCATGATAACAGTCTCCTCAAGCCAAGAAGATAGAATTCCAAACCATCACTATTACAAGATCCCATTGAAAAGTGTAATCAAGCTATCCATGAAATTGTGATAACAACCTCCTCAATGAAGATCGACCATAATCATGATCCTCAAGCTAAGAAGATACACTACCACAAACCAAACTGAAACCAATACAACACCACCAACAAACACCTGCATAAACAATCATGTCATGCCAAAGTACATAAAGCACAAGGAACATCCATGACACCATGATCACCACCAAATGTACTAGCAACACTATCCAACTGTGTCACACATGTCTACATCACATAGTCAACTACATAGGTCTCACATCATGATTGCACCTGGTAATACCATATCTCCTCCTCAACATGACAACCAAACTAGAAATAACAAGTGACTAAACCAAGCCATCAAACTGAATTTGTAAACAATATTGAAACATCTATGGGAATAGACAACCCACATCCAAGTCATAAATGCAACTTGTAAGTATAGACCACCTACAACATTGCATAACTTGTAGATAAAACAATGTAACATACAAATCCAACAATATAATGATAATCATGTCAAATGAGAGTAATCAGATATGTACATGTGATTATGCAATGAATCCAACATTAAATCACCAAGATCCGATTAGCCATAAGCTCACAAAATCACCATAGTCAAAGAAACCCATAGACAACTCAAATGAAAATAATAACAAATAAACCATTCCAAAACATCTCCAAACCTAGTACACTATGTAGAGCTTTGAAAAAGCTTTCCATCGACTATAAGAAGTCTAAAATCAACTTTGTATGCACAAGATATGACCTCTCCAATCTCAAAGGGAACATCTGACTTCCAACAAGAAAATCACTACAAAAATAGTAAAATATGGAAAAAACATTGATACCACAACATAGAACATGAAACCACCTTTCCAACAAGTATAAGAAGTTGAAAAATGGACACTCCGGGAAAAAGTTATGCCCCCTAGAAAAAAGTTGCCTGATTTGGCTATAAATTCCAAGTTGGTGGTGCACGAGTGGCCCGCCGATGTCTCAATGGCAGTAGTTACGCCACTAGGGTAGTGTCGCCCCCTTTCTCCAGACTCGACACCATATTTAAATTGGTTTAAATTTTAAACTAAAAAATAATTCAGTGGCATTTTAAATATTAAACATGGCGGTATAAATTAAATTATGTGGTCAAATTTTTAAATGTTTTATTAAAAATGGCAGGCTTTTAATTTTAATGTAGTCGTATCGACTGATGACCTTGCTAACTAGTGGCTGATAGTTGTTGGCAAGGACTAAAACCCTCGCTGATGATACTATTAGTGCTGCTAGGGGCGTGAGGGGGGTCTGCAGATCCCCCCAAAACTTTATATATTTTTTTTTAATTTTTATTTTAATTTTAAATTTTAAATTTTTTTAGGGTTTTTAATATTTTTGCAAGAAAATTTTAAATACCATAGAAAATATTTTAACTACTTTTTCTTCAAATGCCTTTTGTAGACATCGCATGACCGTACTATTGTACGACTAGAGCAGGGGGAAAAAATATTTGCATTTTTTTCCTATAACTAAAATAGGCCAAATTTTATGTCAATCTTCATCTCTCAGGCCTCTTGGATCTAATGGTGAAGTCTATTTTTTCCTAAGGGATAATCTATGTTGGTATGTGGCGACTAAGTTTTTTTTTTTTGGTTAACACATCTAGGTTTTCCCATTGACACATCAAGGTTTTCTCGTTAACATGTCAAATGAAAAATGACCTTAAAACCCTAATTCTAGAAGGTTCCAAAAAGCTTGTTATAATCAATTGGGATGTATGTTGCAGTGCAATGTATGTTGCAGTAGGGTTTTCACGAGATTGTAATCTATTTTGCACTAGATAATAAAATAATTGGGTGGTTGAGTTTCTGTGGATGTAGCCCATGCTGGGTGAACCACGTTAAAATTATTTGTTGATCTCTTTTGTGTTATTCTTCATTGTTATTTTTGGGTTATTTAATCTTCACATAATTATTAATGTTTATTGCTCCAAATCTATCCAAACCCTAACAATCTATAACATTTCTCCTACAAAACCCTCATTATGAACATCCATAAAAAAACTCTTTTTCAAACAAAGGTTCATAAACCTATATTTGCAAAAAATAACCACAAAACCCCAAATCTATAAAAAACCATCTACACAAAACCCTCATATCTTGTAATTTATTTTTTATTTCCATGCAAGCCCTAGATTCAAATATACACAAAATCTACTCCAATAAGGGTTATATAAACTACAACCATGGATTTGATACCAAATAAAAGGAAATATGCATCCACCCAAGATAATTTCCACATAACCCAAATAGAGAAATCTATGCTTCAACAAGTATTCAGAATCCATATGCAAAATAATAGACAACATACCATCAAAGATGACACAAGATATACCCTAGGAAAACCCTCAAAAGGGAAAAACCCAACCTCTAAAAGCATCCATCACTCATGTATTGTTCAGAATTATAGATTAAAATACATCTTCAAAGCTCTCCATGAACACCTTTGAAACATCAAGCCCTCGACAACAACTCCATGTGAACAAGCATGCAACCACACATCCCATGCCATGCTTCAACCCTCAAAAATTCTAACAAGAGCTAACTTGTCAACTAACCAACCTTCTAACCTTAAACAACTACCCATGTGTTTTCTTTTATAGAAACAAGCTCACACAAAACCACCAAGTAATATTACATAAAACCATGTGACTAATACCATTCAAGCTTACATAACTTTTAACCCCTCATTTACTATAAGTAGTGAGTTTTTCTTGATATTAAATATTATTCCCATGTGTAACCCCACATTAAGTATTTAAACCAATGTTAAATACAACACATAAAATGGCCCCAATAATGCTAGAACCATGTGATGCACGCACCTCTAGGTTCCCTAGGTGCACCACATAATAAATAGAATATTACGCTATAACATTATGCAAGGTGGATAACACACCTTTTCCTAGCACCTACAACCTAGGGAGAGAGGGGTGGGAGACATAGGGGGAGAGCTAGGGGTGAGAGAGATAGAGGGGGGAGAGAGGTGGGTAATGAGACAAGAAGGGAGAGGTAGAGAGTTAAAGAGGGAAGGAGGGAGAGACCTGGAGATGGGGAGAGAGAGGGTGGGAGGGAGAGGTAGTCATCAAGAGAATGGAGAGAGATGTGAAAGAAACAATAATAGGGGAGAGAGAAGAAGAGAGAGGTAGGGAGGAAAGGATATAGATGGGGTAAGGAGGGAAGTCAAGGTAGAGAGGGAGAGATGGATAGAGAGTTTTAGAGACCTAGAGAGGGGAGAGAGAGAAGAGGGAGAGAAAGGGAAGTATTGGTAGAGGAGTAATAAGGGATGGAGAGATATGTAGACATGAAGGGAGTGAGAGACATAGGGAAGGAGGAGATAGAGAGGTGATGAAATGGAGAGGGGAAGGAGAGAGAAGATGAGGGAGAGAAGAATGAGGAGAAAGAGATGACTAAGGAGGGATAGAGAGGAAAAAAAGGAGTGATTGAGATACCTAGAGGGGAGAGGTGAGGGGGAGAGAAAAAATGAGAGAGAAGTTCACAAAGAAGGAAAGAGGGAGGGAAATAACTAGAGAGGGGAGATATAGAGGTGAGAGACCTACAACCTATGGAGAGAGGGGTGAGAGACATGGGAGAGAGATAGGGGTGAGAGAGATAGAGGGGAGAGAGAGGTGGGTAATGATACAAGGAGGGAAAAATAGAGAGGTAAAGAGGGAAGGAGGGAGAGAATTGGAGATGGAGAGAGAGAGAGGGTCTAGGAGAGAGATGGGAAATAAATAATAATAGAGGGAGAGAGAAGAAGAGAGGTAGGGAGGCAAGAATATAGATGGGATAAAGAGGGAAGGCAAGGTAGAGAGGGAGATAGGGAGAGAGAGTAGGAGAAACCTAGAGAGGGGGGAGAGAAGAGGGAGAGAGAAAGGGAAGTATCATTAGAGGATTAAGAATGGATGGATAGGGAGGAGGAGATAGAGAGTTCATGACCTATAGAGGGGAGGGAGAGAGAAGAGGTGAGAGAGATAGAGGTGGGAGAGAGGTGGGTAATGAGACAAGGAGGGAGAGGTAGATAGGTAAAGAGGGGAGGAGGGAGAGACTTGGAGATGGGGAGAGAGAGGGTGAAAGGGAGAGGTAGTGATAAAGAGAATGGAGAGAGATGGGCAAGAAACAATAAAAAAGGGAGAGAGAAGAAGGAAACTATTGGTTAAGAGGGAAGGAGACAAAGAGGGAGTGAAAGGTAAAACCTTGAATATCCATCATCAATCATAAACTATAAACTCTAAGCCTTATCAAAGTGGGGGATAGAGAGAGAGAGAAAGAGATATAAAAGTTGACTCTAGCATTTACATTTGACACTCACCAAATGGCTTGCATTAGGAAATTCCAACCCTTTCGGTAGGATTTGTCTTAGGTATCCAACCCAAAGGGTTGGACAACCATTTCGCACCAAAGACGTGATTTTTTGAACTTGGGTAACAAAATCTCACACATTTTTGGTCATGCTCCCCATCTAGTTTGCACGTGTTTCCATGCAAATTTATAAAAATACCACTATGACATTAAACTCTCTCTTAGATATCTAACCATTTTTTTTTTTACATTTTGATTATGCTAAGGTTTTCATCTTTAACTTCTTTTGTTAGTGTCTTTGTTTTTTGTCAAAAACCAACATGTGCTAGTTTATGTATAATTTTTTACTTGTTCATTAAATTTTGAAACAAATTACATTTGTAGAGACTAGACTTCATTCTACACGTATTGAGAAAAAATGATTTTCAATTAGTTTCAAATTTTTTAGGGGAGACATTCTCAAATTTTTGGTTTTCAAGATGTGTCCACTTCAAAAATTAGTAAAATATTATATTTATTAAAAATTTACCTAAAAAATTGGCATAAACTACATGGTATTAGCTAATTTGTCACCAAAGTGAATTTTGAAATTCTAAAATAAAGTTAACATTTTAAGGGGAGCACAACAGACGCTATGCTATCTTTTCGATAAAAATAAGACCACTTTGTGTACTCCCCCTTTTTCATACCCTTAATCTTCACTATTTTAAAAAATAATAGTTTATAAAGTAGATTCAGAACACTACAACTATTGCTCTTGTTGCAACTTCATATTTATAAATTGTAACTATCTTCTTTTTCTCGTCTAACATTAGACTTTGTTGATTTCAAAAAAAAATGGCATTTTAAGACCCCTTTTTGTGTCACAACTTTGTGCACTTATCTTACCAATTCTTCACTTTATTAACTACTTTCCTCAATATTAAATTATTATTGTGATCCTAAATGTTTATCCTATTCTAAAGATGCAAAAAAAAAACTATTATGCAATAAGGAAAAACACAAAAGACATCTCAAAGATTAGCCTAAGGGATTGTTAACACAAAGAAAAATAGATGAAATTGTGCTAATACTTATACCTTCTCCATGTTGATGAATCCCTTGGTTGGCCCTTGATTTTTAAGATCCTTGTGTGCTCCTTGGATGGATAAGGAAATGAGTAAATGCAAGATTGACAAAGTGATGGGATGAAAATGCAAATGGCTAGATTGGCTTGGCTAAATGAGTAAAAAAAAACTTGTAAAATGAGTGTTCAAAATGACAGCATAAGGATGCAAAAATGACTAAGTCTTGTAAATGCCCATGAAGAGGGGGTATTTATAGAGAAATTTGAATCCTCTACAGAATTCAATGGTTGAGATTAAGCCACCAAGATCAAAATGTAGGGCTATGGTCAGTTGAGAACTCACAAGCCCTCACATCTTGACATGTGGAATGTGAGATGGCCAAGGATAAGATGATGTGGAAGTGAGGTGGAAGGGAGGTACATGATGTGTAAGAAGGACATGTACCTTGGAAGTACATTGGGGGATGAGAAGAATCTTGGGTGAATAAATGTGAATTAAAATTCACATGCTTGGAAGAATCTCATGTACAAGACAAGGTTCACAAAAGGGAAACACTTGTCCACATGTGACTTGATGTGATAAGTCAAATATTCTAGAAGATGCATGGGAAAAGGGGATTCTAGGAGGAATAAAAGTGAATTGAAAATTCATATGGGGAAGAGAGGAGTCTAGGATAAATAAATGTGAATTAAAAATTCACATGGGAAAGAGGGTCAATGCTAAGAAAGATAATTGAAAAAGTTGACTAAAAAGGGGTGCTAAATGTGGCTAATGGTTTTTGATTAACGTTGTGCCAATACCTGATTAGGATAATTAATGAGAGATTAGAAGCAAGTGACAAATGTAGGAGGATGTGACATTAATCCTTGATTAAGAGGATGCACATCCGAATCATGAATGAATTAAATGAATCCAGATTAGAAAGGGATTGTGGAGGATGTGAGAAGGAGAGAAAAATGAAGAATTTAAAATTCATTTTATTCAAAAAGGTCAAATGACAATTAAATAAATCAATATATTTATTTAATTTAGAGAGGAAAAGGTGTAAGGTAAAGCATTTAATTGTTAAATTAAATACTTTAGGGACCTTAGGGAGACCATGAAATATTAATTAAATAAGTGATTTAATTAATACTGACCAATAGGATGAGGTGTATGAGTTAAAGGGATGAATAAGGAGACGAATTTGACCATGTGGAAGTGGTCAAATTTGGATGTCTACATTTTTCCCCTCTTCGAAACACTATTAGGATAATAGGGTTTCAAACAAAATTAAATGCAGATGACTCTATAGAGGAAACGACCAAAAAAAAGAGATGCCCTAGCATAGGGAAGGCCACGTGAGCTGCCCAAATGGAGGGAAGTGAAAGTGGATGCCCAGTCTTGCAGGAGAAGGCTCATGACGAAGGAATGGAGAGGAATGATAGGGTATGCCCCCTCAAGGAGGCGGATGGGGAAGGAAAAGGGGTCCTAGGTGACTTCTCGAATGTATGATATGGTATATGTTATTGGAAAGAACATGAAAAACTGAGAAGATTGGCATTTGAACATAGTCGATCAGATGCACAATTTGCAAATAGCGGCCCCGAGAAGTTAGGGAAGTCTGAGGTGTATCCGCCTCGATGCGAGCTGGGGCATATCCACCCCAGTACGAGTTGGGGCATATCAACCCTGACTCAGGGTGACTTCTCAAAAGTATGGCATGGTATATGTCATTGGAAAGAGCACGGAAAACCAAAAAGATTGGTGTTCAAACGGAGTCGATCAGACACACAATTTGCAAATGGAGGCCTTGGGAAGTTAGGGAAGTTGGGGTGTATCCGTTCCAATGCAAGTTGGGGCGTATCCACCCCAATGAGGGCTAGGGCATATCCACCCCAGCCCAAGGCGACTTTTTGAAAGTATGACATGGTAAATGTTGTTGGAAAGAGCACAAAAAACTAAGGAGATTGGCATTCGAACGGAGTCGATTGGATGCATAGTTTGCAAATGGTGGCCTCGGGAAGTTAGGGAAGCTGGGGCATATCCGCCCCAGTGTGGGTTGGGGTGTATCTACCCCAGCAAGTGTTGGGGCGTATCCGCCCCGAACAGGGGCGACTTCTCGAAAGTATGACATGGTATATGTTGTTGGAAAGAGCAAGAAAAATTGAGAAGATTGGTGTTCGAACGAAGTTGATTGGACACATGGTTTGCAAATGGCGGCCCCAGAAAGTTAGGGAAGTTGGGGCGTATCCACCCTAGTGAGGGCTGGGGCGTATCTGCCCTGGCCCAGGGCGACTTCTCGAAAGTATGACATGGTATATGTCATTGGAAAGAGCACAAAAAATCAAGAAGATTGGCATTCGAACAGAGTTGATTGAACACACAGTTTGCAAATGGCGGCCCCGAGAAGTTAGGGAAGCTAGGGCATATCTGCCCTGATGCGAGCTGGGGCATATCCACCCTAGCATGAGTTGGGGCATATCTGCCTCAGTGCGGGGCGACTTCTTGAAAGTATGACATGGTATATATCGTTGGAAAGAGCACGAAAAACCGAGAAGATTGGCATTCGAACAAAGTTGATTAGACACACGGTTTATAAACGGTGGCCTCGGGAAATTAGAGAAGTTGAGGTGTATCTTCCCCGATGCGACCTGGGGCATATTCGCCTCAATGTGGGTTGGGGCGTATCCACCCCGGCCCGAGGTAGCTTCTTGAAAGTATCACATGGTATATGTTGTTGGAAAGAGCACAAAAAATTGAGAAGATTGGCGTTCGAAGGGAGTCGATCAGATGCAAATGGCAGCCCTAGGAAGTTAGGGAAGCTGGGGGGTATCCACCATGATGCAAGCTAGGGCATATCCACCCCAGCGCGGGTTGGAGCGTATCTGCCCCAGCGAGGGCTGGAGGGAGGAAAAAGAAAATAAGAGAGAAGAAAAAGAGATGTGAAGTATTTGCACAACCAAAATTATAGGGTGAATGCAATGCAATGGTAATGACCATGAAATGCAATCCTAATATAATTTGCCATCTTTGGAGCACTGAGTTTTGATATAGCATAAGACACGATACACCAAGGTATGATGGACTAAGGCAGATTGGTTTCTAATGCATAAAACAACACAACAAACAAGAAGGCTATCCCAACACCCCAAAGTGACAAAGACTTTGGTTGGGCCAGACATTGGGATAACCGCAAGCACAAAGGGATGTCCTAGCGTAACACAAGATCACATGGGTCTTGGTGGATACTATGTGGGACAACCCAACAGACAACAATAGTAAAAGATCAAGATATGCCCCTATGTTGACTGGTCAAAATCACATCGTGATATGATGGATCAAGGCGACCATGACAAGTGATGATAGGGAGCTCAAAGGATAAACAAAAGCCAAAAGCATCAAAAGAGCACAATCAAGTTTCAAACGTCCTTTTCCATAGGATCAAGGGGATGGATGGGATTGATGAGGTATATTAGGAAGGATGCATCCTGTTGAGACTGATGATGGATACTAAATTGAAAGATCGATATGATGCAGGATATTTGGAATAGATTGGATTTGATGATACAAGTGGATTTTGTTTGTTAAGAACCAGCTAGATAAGGGCATATCTTGAGGACATGACACGAGACTGACACAAGACAAAAGAATGACACACCCTAAGGACCTAGGGGCTCAGGGGCCGATCAAAGATTAGCCTTGCCTACGTGAAAGCACAGAGCCCTCGTAGTTCAATAAAAGGCTAATGACTAACCATGGAAAAAAGTGGGAAGAGGACAATGGAGACCTTGATAGAGGACCAAGACAAGATAGACAAAAGTAGAACAACCAATGATAGATGATAAAGGAGCCCTAAGGGTGAATCAAGTGATCAACCTTGCCTACATGAAAGCGCAGGGGCAATGTAGTTCGGCAACAGACCAAAGATAAATGATGGATAAAGGATGGAAAGATGATCATTGGTAAGGGGATAAAATGATGGGACTAATACGATGAGACAGGATAGCCCTGTTGGATTGGATAGGATGATGGTGATCACGCGAAGCTTAGGGATGGGATAGTGGTCCAAATCGTCAAAATGAATTGGGAGAATGATATGATAGAGAGATGAATGATGAGAAAGGATAGGAGATTGAAAAGATGTGTAAAAGAAGCAGAAGTGATGGCGATGAGATAAATGGAATTGGGTTGCATGGAGGGAGGCCTATAGCTAGATACCAATGACAAGGGATTGTGAGATGGGATGGGGATAAAGACGAAAGAATGGATAGAGAGATAGGGATGGGGGATGAAAGGGACTGTTATAATGGATGGATAGGGGGATAAGGATAGGTAGGAAGATAAGGATGGGGAGATGGAAGGGATGATATGATGGATGGATAGGGGGATAAGGATAGGTAGAAAGATAGGGATGGGGAGATAGAAGGGATTGATAAGATTGAGGAATGATGTCTCCAAGGACTTATGTCACAAAGGAAGTAGATGCCCCCACTCTAAGTATGTCATGTGTGATGAGGCATGAGGGATAGAAGGCAGAAGGATAGTCTAATAAAGGAGTGAGATGGATATGGATAGGATGCACGGATAAGGAAGGAAGATGAAGGTAGATGGATGTGAATAAGGATTAGGATAGTGTGTGGATAAGAGGAATGTATGCCAAGAGGTGTCCAATGCATGTTTATATGTTTTCCCCTATCGATATCAAAATCACAAGGAGGATGGAGGGATTGGGATAAGTGGGATATGATAGTAGGATGTGGAAGATAGGTAGGATGGAGGAAAAGGATGAAGGGGATGTATAGCAGGAAGCTATGCAGATAGTAGGAAGCAAAGTGGAGGGAGGGGATGCATAATAGGAAGCTACCCCCAAGTGTGGAAAATGATGGATGGGGATTTACGCATGACACTTGTTTGCTAGGTTTTTATCATGGTACTTATCCAAGGCATTTGTTTGCCAAATTTTCACCATTTGATGAATTATTTCTCTTTACTCTTTTATTTTTTTGTTTTGAATTTTTTTATTTTGTGACTTTTTTGGATTTTTTTGACTTTTTGGATTTTGGATTTTTGGATATCATGCAAAAGGATATGGATAAGGATAGGGAGGTGGATAAGCGGATTTAGAAGACATGCGATAAGGAGATGGATGAAGGACTTAAGCATCAAGTTCCATACAAGGTGTTAAAAGCCCATGTTTGAAGTGACTATTAGATGTTGGTACAATCTTATTAGGATAAATGGATTATGCAAGAGGATGAATTAGAGGGATTTGATGGGGGAGATGTGGGATAATGGATGGGATGCTAGGAAGGGAATGGATAGAATGATGGGGTAGGTGTGGGATGGGGTGGTGAGTTCAAAACCAACATTGGCACATATGGTGATGGATGTGAAATGATAGGAGTATTAATGGATGGAGAATGTGGGGATAATGGAGGAGCTGGGATGGTGAATTTTGGGACATAAGGACCCAAAACAAATTTAGGAGATGAAAGGGGTGTATGTTTATCTTTTGGATTAGCAACTTTGGATGTTATGACAGATTTTTCATGCCAAGGAATTACATCTTTTTTCTTTGGGATCTACATGGTTTTGACTTTTGCTTTGGTGGGCCTTTGTGGCTGGTGGGTTTGATTTGGATTTTGGATTGGGTTTTTCTTTTATTCACCATGTCTTTGAGAGGGGACATGGGAAGCTTTTGATTCATGTGGATGTTTAGATTTATGCATTTTTACTTTGGTATCCAAAATGCTTTTGACAACAATGGGATGGGTGCGATGAGGTGGATGATATGGCGAGGAAGCGGATGGAGTGATGGAGGTAGGATTTTGGGGATGATATGTGGATAGAGGATGTGTAGGTACATGCCTTTGTTGATCTTGATTAGGGGACATGAGAGTAGGATGTTTATGATGGGTGACATGGAGAGGTGATGGATGGATGAAAGGATGAATAGGATGAGATGGAGGAGGTGATTTTGAGATATAAGGGCCCAAGATAGACATAGTGGGCGAAGGGACATAAGGACCCAAAATGGATGGAGCAGATGAGGGAGGAATATGCATGGTTGTTTTGGAGCGATATGATGGAGGAGGGGGGATGGCAGTGAATGATTTGGAAAAATGATGGGAAGAGCCTATATTTCCTTTGGAAGAGGCTCATTGAGAACGTATAGAGGTTGTACCAACATTTTTGGATTGTGAGTCTTGAGAAGTATAACCAAGACCACATGTGTAATCGTACTCTTTGACTTGGATGGGCTCTAGAATATCTTGCTCATGAAGGCCTAAACCTTTTCCTTGGTAATTCATGTTCTCAAAATTTTTATCCATGACAGGATTTTTGTTATTCAGGAAGAATGATGCGAGTCCATTATTAGGAGGAGGAGGATAGGTGATGTATATGTTTTGTTCTTCTTCTGTAAGGAGACCACCATGGAAGAATGTGAGAGTACCAAGGGGATATACAAGCAGTGTGGGATAGTAGGTTTAGGTGATGGTGGAGGATCATCAGATGGAGATGAGGGGGTAGCAGCTTCTTAATCGAGACAGGGAGTTGGTGTGGGATCAAGAGAGGGATTAGGTGACATGATAGGATCTGGATTTGTGGTAGTGAGTGATAAGGGCTCATGAGATGGAGAAGTGGAATCTTGAGTGACAAGGGGATCATAGGATGGAATTAATGGGGTACTATGATCTTGAGATGGGCTAGACGAGATGATAGGATCTTGATGTGGAGGAGGGGATATGGCATGCTTTGGATCAAGCTCTTGGAATGACTCATTGTGTGTGGGAGGCATGATAATGGAAGAATATTGGATGGACTCCCCAAGTAGGTGAGAGGGAAGGATGGAGGATTCATGAAGTTCAAGAGAGGGGATTTGGGTAGATCTAGGAGTAGGAGTGGATTGGATTTGGTTATCTTCGATCAGCTTGGAAGATCTCAGAGGGGGCTAAGTGGATTTAGAGGATGTGATGGCTTCGAAGGTTTGAGTGGTGCTAGGGGGTAGCATCAATGATAGGTGTGGGATGGAATGGTTCCACAATTTCAAGTGGTGGAGTTGGGGATGTCTTCATTGTCATAAGTCCTTGGAGAACTTCAAGAGTGAGGAACTTGCATACTCAAGGTTGAGATGGTGTGATAGGAATAGATGAAGGATTAAGGATGGGTGGAGGACTAGCATTATGGATTGGCGAGATAAGGTTGGATGGAGGAATGGGATTGGATATAGGAATAGGAGTAGATGGAGGATTAGGATTGGATGGGGGGTTAAGGTAGGCATATTGGAATGGTGAATTAGGATATGAGGATGTGGATGGTAGATTAAGACAAGAGGATGTGGCTGGTGGATTGTTGTAAGGATATTGGGATGGTGGGTTAGGATAGGAAGATTGAGATGGTGGATTAAGATAGGAAGACATGGATGGTGGATTAGGATAGGGAGATGTGGATGTTGGATTAGGGTAAGTTGATGGGGGTGTAGGATTAAGATAAAAAGGTGTGGACGTAAGATTAGAATAGGTTGATTGGTATGGAGGATTAGAATAATAGGATATGGATGAGGGAGTGTAAGAGGAGTATTGGGTTGGCAGATTAGGATAAGAGGATGCAGGTGTTGGATAAGGGGACGATGTAGATGAAGGATATGATGAATATGCAGATGAGGAAGATACTGGACATCCCTTGTCAAAGGTAGCATAAGGAGCATGATTAGGCATGGGTGAAGACATAACGAGATAGCTTGAAGGGGTGATTGGATTTTGGGAAGCGGGTGGAGAAAGTTTACTAGTGATGACAATGTCAAGGGGATCTATGTCATATACATCTTGATCAACAAGACTTTCATTATTGTCATTGACGTAATTAGGGTTTCCCTTGACTACTATTGATGGAGGATAAGGGTTCATGATGATGAAGGGATAAAGAGGAAGGATCAAAGATTTCAGATAGAAACAGACTAAAGCTCAAGTCAAGATTTAGGTCAAGCTCATATCAGGATTGGATTAAAGATCAGATTACTATGATTGGATGATGCGATGAGATTGATTCTAATTTGATTATCAAAGGATGACTACAACACTGAATCTACCTCGAGATGGAAGTAGATTGATTGGGTCGAAGGTGATTGGATAGGGATGTGACTAGATTGGATTGGATAAGATCGATTGATGATTGATAAGATCAACTGATGGATCAGATAGGATGACGAAAGGGACTATAAACCTCATTCCAAGATTACCCTAGGTGGCATAGGATAATGATTGATTGGATTAAAGGATAAATGGATGATTGTAGCACTGAATCCACCTTGAGATTGAAGGTGAATTGATTGGGATGAAAATGATGATTAACTTAGGACGAATGACAATCCTAAGCAGATGTTGATGATGATGATCAATTCAGACACTTAGGTCAATTTGGATAATAACCTAAGACAAATTTCAAGGGATTTTGATGGGGAAATGATAAGGGATGTGTAACCTAGAGATGCTTGAGGATGATGTATTGATACAATTCAGATAATGAATGAACGAGCTCGACAGAATGTGGATGGACCAAAGCTCAAATTGGGATTAGATTAAAGCTTAGATTAGAATTGGATTGAAGGATATGATGGGATTGGTTTCACTAGTCGGATTTGGGAACTAGATCTGTTTATTGTCTGTTTGTCAAATTTTTGCTATAGAGGGGCAAATTTTCCCTTCCGGGGCGGATCTTTCCTCACATAGGGGAAAATTTTCCCTTATGTGGGGAAAATTCACCCCACTGCAGGGCAGATTCACCCCACTATAGGGAAAATTCGCCCCACTACTTTTGGACTTCCTAAGCGAGTAAATAGGTTGTTAGAATGAAGAGACGGGTGATTGGAATAGGGTGTTAGATAATTGGATTGAGGAAATAGATGATCAGATTGGGAAACAAATGATAGGAGTGGATGAAAAAGCACTCAAAATTTGTAAACAATTGCTTAGAATGGATGAACGACTCTACAATCGTAGAAACAAAAGATCGAAATGAGTAAAAAATTGATTAGAAAGGATGAACAGCTCTTAGAATGAGGAGATGGATGCTTGGAATGGATGAAAGATTACTCGAAATGAGTAAACGGAGGATCGAAAGGGATGAAAGACTACTTGGTCAAACAGATGTTTGGAATGGTTAAATGAAGGTTTGGAATGGCTAAACGAAGGTTTGGAATGACTAAACAGAGGTTTAGAATGATTAAACGGAGGTTTGGAATGATTAAACAGAGGTTTGGAGGCTAAATAGAGCTAAATGGGGCAATTTTAACTATTCAGGAGGGAAAATTTGCCCCACTACAGTTAACAGGAGGTAAAATTCACCCCATTGTAGTAAACATAAGGGAAAATTCACCCCACTGCAATGAATAGGGACTTGGTTTAGATGAAAATGACTATGGAAAGGACTTAAAATGACAACAATAAGGCCAAATTGTCAAAAAAATTACTAGTTTCTCACAAGAAAGAACTTTCAAACAAGCACGATCCTATGATTAGTATTAAGGGTATGGCTAATAAAGGTATTAATCTAGGATGCACAAGGTGTCTAGGGAGTCCTCGATATACTCTTGGTATGTGAGGCACAACCCTGAACAACAACTCATCACAAGCATGAGTCGGGAACCCCAACGAGATACTGAAGGGCTCAGACCAACTCTTCACGTCTATCTAGGTATCACCCTAGCTTCGACACTCTGCCAATTACAACGCTACTAGATTGAGGTACAACTTTCGCTCTCCCCCCTTTAAATACCCTGCTAGTATGTGTGGTTGCAATCGTCTCTTGGGGTGATGAAATCCCCAAGCAGGTCCCACTAGAAAGAAAGCACTAATCGTTTCCAACTACTCCCCAGGCTCACACGAAGTGCAAGGGGAAAGTGAAAACAAACTAATGCCTCCTTTGGGTAACACAAAAAGACAGACACAACAACCGATGGATATTACTTCCCCTAATTAGACTATGTTCCTAGATTAACAAAAAAAACAAGGATGGCTTTGGAAATCTGTGCAAACAAAAGGTCCTGCCAGAAAACGTTAATTTTTTTATCCTTCTTTCTTCACCAATTATACAAGAATATGCTGCAAAATGTTAGCAAAAACACCAATATTCTTGCAACAAAGAATGTTAGGGGGTTAGAATCGGAAAACAACAAAAAACTAGAACAAAAAGTAAGCTAAAACGGTCATTTTACCTTCCAAAATGTGTTGTTTTGGGGCGTATCCACCCCTCTGCAGTAACCAGGAGGTCAAATTCACCCCACTGTAGTAACTAGAAGGGAAAATTTGCCCCACTGTAATGACCAGGAGGGCGTAGTCGCCCCTCTACAGCAAATTTGTTAGAAACAGAATATGGAAGAGGGCGTATATGCCCCGCTGCAACAAACTTATTAGAAATAGACTATGGATATAGGGCGTATCTACCCCTCTACAACAAATTTGTTAGTAACCAAATATGGAAGAGGGCGTATCTGCCTTGCTACAGCAAACTTGTTAGAAACAAAATATGGATATAGGGCGTATCTGCCCCTCTGTAGCAAATTTGTTAGAAACAAAATATTGATATAGGGCGTATTCACCCCTCTGCAGCAAATTTGTCAGAAACAAAATATGGAAGAGGGCGTATCTACCTCGCTGCAACAAACTTGTTAGAAACAGGATAAGGAAGAGGGTGTATCTGCCCCGCTGCAACAAATTTGTTAGAAACATAATATGGAAGAGGGCGTATCTGCCCCACTACAACAAATTTGTTAGAAACAGAATATGGAAGAAGGTGTATCTGCCCCGCTATAATAAACTTGTTAGAAATAGGATATGGAAGAGGCCGTATCTGCTCCGCTGCAACAAACTTTGTTAGGAACAAAATATGGAAGAGGGTGTATCCACCCCGCTGCAACAAACTTGTTAGAAATAGAATATGGAATAGGGTGTAGTTTTCCTTCTGTAGTCAAATGGAGGGCACAATTACACTTCTATAGTGAACCAGCAGGCGTAGATGCACTTCTGTAGTGAACCAGAGGGTGCAGTTGCACTTCTACAGTGAACAAGAGGGTGTAGTTGCCCCTCTGCAGTGACCAGGAGGGCATAGTCGCCCCTCTGCAATGACCAGGAGGGCGTAGTTTCCCCTTTGCAGTGACCAAGAGGATGTAGTCACCTCTCTACAGTGTACAGGAGGGTGTAGTCGCCCCTCTGCAGTGCACAGGAGGGTGTAGTTGCCCCTCTGTGACCTGTTCCTGCAAACAATCTCAACAACAACAAATGTAAAATAGAGGAACCCGTTTGTGGGTCCCACTGGGCATGCCAGAAATGTGATCCTAAATGTTTATCCTATTCTAAAGATGCAAAAAAAAACTATTATGCAATAAGGAAAAACACAAAAGACACCTCAAAGATTAGCCTAAGGGATTTTTAACACAAAGAAAAATAGATGAAATTGTGCTAATGCTTATACCTTCTCCATGTTGATGAATCCCTTGGTTGGCCCTTGATTTTTAAGATCTTTGTGTGCTCCTTGGATGGCTAAGGAAATGAGTAAATGCAAGATTGACAAAGTGATGGGATGCAAATGCAAACGGTTAGATTGGCTAGGCTAAATGAGTAAAAAAAAACTTGTGAAATGAGTGCTCAAAATGACAGCATAAGGATGCAAAAATGACTAAGTCTTGTAAATGCCCATGAAGAGGGGGTATTTATAGAGAAATTTGAATTCTCTATAGAATTCAATGGTTGAGATTAAGCCACCAAGATCAAGATGTAGGGATATGGTCAGTTGAGGACTCACAAGCCCTCACATCTTGACATGTGGAATGTGAGATGGCCAAGGATAAGATGATGTGGAAGTGAGGTGGAAGGGAGGTACATGATGTGTAAGAAGGACATGTACCTTGGAAGTACATTGGGGGATGAGAAGAATCTTGGGTGAATAAATGTGAATTAAAAATCCACATGCTTGGAAGAATCTCATGGACAAGACAAGGTTCCAAAAAGGGAAACACTTGTCCACATGTGACTTGATGTGACAAGTCAAATATTCTAAAAAATGCATGGGAAAAGGGAATTCTAGGAGGAATAAAAATGAATTAAAAATTCACATGGGGAATGGAGGATCCTAGGATAAATAAATGTGAATTAAAAATTCACATGGGAAAGAGGGTCAATTGTAAGAAAGGCAAATGAAAAAGTTGACTAAAAATGGGTGCTAAATATGGCTAATGACTTTTGATTAAGGTTGTGTCAATACCTGATTAAGATAATTAATGAGAGATTAGAAGCAAGTGGCAAATGTAGGAGGATGTGACATTAATCCTTGATTAAGAGGATGCACATCCTAATCATGAATGAATTAAATTAATCCATATTAGAAAGGGATTATGGAGGATGTGACAAGGAGAGAGAAAAGGGAAGAATTTAAAATTGATTTTATTCAAAAAGGTCAAATAACTAAATTAAATAAATTGATATATCTATTTAATTTAGAGAGGAAAAAGTGTAAGGTAAAGCATTTAATTGTTAAATTAAATACTTTAGGGACCTTAGGCAAACCATGAAATATTAATTAAATGAGTGATTTAATTAATAGTGACCAAGAGGATGAGGTGTATGAGTTAAATGGATGAATAAGGAAACGAATTTGACCATATGGAAGTGGTCAAATTTGGATGTCTACAATTATCTCATGTCTCTCACACATTAAATAACAATCCATTGTTATAATACAACTTACAAGTGTTCCCAAAAATAGTTACCTAGTGTGATTAACCACACCTCCTAAGTGCATCACAGCTAAATAATTATTTAATTACAACATTATGATAAATAAAATTATGCAATGGTGTACAACACAATATCCCAACAATAAGATCACATAAGGTACTGTTTATAAGCATGTTATGTTGGTTGATTTTTTTGCATCATAAAGAAGATGGATCTAATCATGGTATTTCCATATTAAGGCAACTTAATTTTAGATTTGCATATAAGTTTTAGATTTTCATGTTGATGTAGTCCAAGCCGTGTGTTTCATCCATTGAAGTCATTTTTGGATAGAGATTGAATTTTTCAACAATTGGTATAAGAATCTATTTATTTCTCATCATTTATTAAATAAATATTTTTGTCAACTCATCCAATACTATACAAGTTCATTCATACAAAATTCTATTTCTACTTTTGGATCTATTCTTGAGAATATATATAGATTATATTGCATTATAATTTGATACATGTACTTAAAACTACATTATTTCTATTGATTTGTTTGATAATGATTATTAAATAAGAAAATATAAGTGTAATTACATGTTTGGATATATAATTTACTTTAATATAACTAATAAAATTTTAAATTATTCTTTGAGTTGAATGAACTAATATTGCAAGAAACATAGTTGAGAGGAATTATCCTATTAATGGTAACTTATAGAGAAGATATGAGGTGTTGTTATGCACTTAAAAAGACCCCTTCCTCATTTATTATTCTATTAATTCATTTAGGCTTGTTTATCTCATTGATTGCATAATAAGTACTTGAATATTTGCTTGGTAGATCTTAGAACTGTGTTATACGTAAAATAAAAATAAAAATTGTATGCATATAGAATAATAGATTTTATATTGTTAGTGTCAAAATTCTAGCCTTGTTATAATTGTTTAAAAAAGAAGAAGATACATTTATGATCAACATGTGTTTATATACTTAGCATACCTTTATTTACAAACTTATTTACTAATGTGGTTTATGTGGAGATAAGTAAGAAGGTACTTGTGATAACCCTGGACCAAACATACTAGACATGAGCAAGCTCAATATAAATAAAATTAATTATTTTTTGCATTCATTAGTTTCAATTGTAAAAGGCTTACAACCTAGTAATAGGGTTCCTTAATACTAATCAATTAGCAAGGGTTAACATGTTGTGACCTATCTATAATTTTGATGGATAATTTTTATCTTGTAGCTTGATCTATAAGATTCAAAATTGAAATTCAAATGAATAATTATTATTTAAATTTGGTTAAAATTTAACAAAAAAATAGGTAGCAACCTTTGGGTTGTGATATTCTCATCTTGTTTTTCTAATTTTATTGTTTCTCTTGAGACCAAACCTTTTCATCCTTTTAAAACCTCATCCATCACTTTTTCCTTCAATGAAATTCCTAATAATGGATATCACATGAATCTCTATCTTTCCCACTATTTTTTGTAAACCTACCCATAATATTTTGGTTGACCTTGGTTCTTAACCCAACATTTGCACTAACAAATAAACATTGGGAACAATCCTCATATATTGCTCAATATTTGGGACTTAAAAAAATGATAGAATGAGATTGTCCAAAGCTCCCTATGATTCATTAATCTTCAATTACCCCTTAGTGAGCATGAAGAGTTGGTCCTCTTCAATATTATTCTTAAATTTGATCCCTTCTAAATTCTTCTTGGCCATCCTTGGATCATCCAATTCTAGGATATCATTTCCATCTTGCATTATTGTGTTAAATTTATATATCAAGGGTGGTCACCATTTATTATGACTTATACCAAGCTCTTTGAATCCAAAAATTTTACCATAGACACATTAATTACCACTCCAACTAAACATCCTATGGACTAAACTAATATTTTATATACCCCATTTATAAACCATATAAACAACAACAACATAAATCAATAAATAAAGACTTATTCCAAAATCTACAAATGTGGCATTTTGACGATTCTCCTACTCTCAACCCAACATGTGATCATCCTCATCTTAGGCATTCAATACTTTATCCTCTCAATATTTTTCTCCTCTTATTCTTTCTTTTACTCCTAAATTCATTCTTAAAACTAATCCCTCTATTCCATTAAAACTCCAAAATCTCACACAATAGATTCTCAACCAAAAATTAAAATTGACCTCAAAACTACAACTCTTCCTCAATAAAAAATAAAAAATAATATAAAAACCACAACAACTAAACTCACCTTTCTAAACTAAAACCTCCACTTGATTCTCAAACTCCTAACCCTAAATCTTAACCTTCTTTCACTACATTTATACCCATTTTTGCATGGTTGTCATCATTGAAAAGGAGGCCACATCTAAACATGTTTAGCTTCCCAAATCCAAAATGAACTTTCCTCCTCTTTCAACAACCTTCACCTCAATGCTTCTTATCCCTTGCAAGACTATCACCTCACGAGATGCATCTTTAATGACTCATTTTGGCACATTTCATTTGAAGGGTTTTAAGGACAATGATCTCTTAAGCCTTGTGTCTTATACACATTCAATATATTTATGTTGTTCTATCTATTTTGTTCACTTATATATTTTTTATAAAATTTTGTTTTTGATATAAACTCAAAATACAATATATTTTATGTTAATAATCAATAATAATTATAAAAATATTTTTATTTTATTTAATTACTATTATACCTATCTTAGATAAACATTTAATGGCTACTATTTTTATTTTTGTAGCTTTTCTTAATTCTTCTTATTCTAATTTTTTCATTTATTTTCAAAATGGTAGAAAGTATTATATTTATTTGTTTTAGTTTCGTTTTATTTGTTTTTAAATTGGAAGTAAACACATTTTGACCCAAGCTATGAACTAGTGAAGCTACAATTGGAGAGACCTCATCCCCAATATGAACACTTAGCAACAAGAACATCAATACTATGATTCAACCATCACATCATACCATTATCAACAATTTTAGTTTTGATTTGAAAGTAGTAAATATTATATTTATATGCAATTTTTATTTTATGAAAATTCACATCATTTCATTTATAGATCATACACCATTTTATTTTTATTATTTATCTTTTTTATTTTATTTAAAATTATTTTTTTCACCGTAAAATCATTTAAAACTTAAATAAATACCTTAAATACATTTATTTTAAAAACATAGAAATATATTTTAAAATTATTTATTTTAGTTATTTTTTACTTTACTTTTATTGTTAAAAAGTTATTTACAAAAAAAATATTTTCTTCTATTTATATTGTTTGAATATAAAATTATATTAAATTAAAAATTATTTTATAAAAATAAATATTAACTCTAAATAAAAACTCTTCCCAAAAAAAATTAATTGTCATTAAATGCAATACTTCTCCTCTACTTCTACAGTCCTACTATATGTTTCTTTATTATTTTTTAATTATTATAAATAAATTAAAAGTTTTAAAATATTAATTGATAAACAGAGATTTTTAGCCCATTTCAGGAGAATCGTCTGTACCAGAGACTCGTTCGTACCAGGACCCTATCAAGGAACAGAAGAGTTCGTACTTCATACTGGGACCTATTTTTTTCAAGAAAATTAATCTTTTAATGATAGTAAGTTTTCACAATCCATATCATAGATTTGTATTATTTCTGGATTCGATTGTGTCAAGAATTTTTAGCATCCACATTTCGAATCACACTCTGTGATCCATCGTCAGGATGAAAGAGAGCAAGAGGAGAAAATAATACAAACCAATTAATCCCTTGATCCCTTGCTAATTATTCGGATATAATGTTAAACAACAAATTAAAAAGTTAGTCCCTTAGCTGATTATTTGGAGTATAATGAAATAAATCCCATAGCTGATGGTTCGGAGTATAATGCCTAATTTCAAACAAAACTTTCCTTTCATCCCATTTTCCACAGCTTTCCTTTGTACAATATCAACCAGATATAATATTAAAAGTTAGTCCCTTAGCTGATTATTCGGAGTATAATAAAATAAGTTGATTGTTCGGAGTATAGGTAATACTCCGAATTTCAAACAGAACTTTCCTTTCATCCCCATTTTCATCCCCATTTTCCTCCCCATTTTCCATAGCTTTCTTCTCTGCAATAGGGGAGAAGACCCAGTATCCGCCAAGGCTAACTTCGCGCAACCATAGAATTCAAACCGTATGTCGAATCGGAAAAAAATTTATGGGTTTTTTTCACACATGAGTTAAGATCTTATAACTAAGGTTTTGGCTTTTGGGCAATTCGGTAGAGTGCGGTAGCATCTGATATGCGTGTGGATGTCAAAAAGACCCCTTTTAGAGGTGTTGCCCGCTTGCCATCACCTAACGTCACAGTACCCCCTAAATATAACCACCAAAAAAAAATTTAAAAACACCTAAATATGGCACTTTTAATATCTAATTAAAACTCTTTTATCATTCAAATCCGCTCAAAAGTGAATGGGTCTAATTCACGTTAGCACCTTCTAGAATCATTTTGGCACCCATTACAAATCACTCCTACATATTAATCTCCTTACTAAAGCACCGAACACCAAACACATTACACCC
This sequence comes from Sequoia sempervirens, assembly GCA_007258455.2. NCBI lineage: Eukaryota > Viridiplantae > Streptophyta > Pinopsida > Cupressales > Cupressaceae > Sequoia > Sequoia sempervirens. The sequence continues at coordinate 697,862,006 of VDFB02058242.1, read as the reverse complement.
CAAATAATCTTTATTTGGGGTCTGATTGATGCATATGACTAATGTTTTTTTGTGGGTATCCCATCCTATTCATTCACTTTACCGCGCGTTGTCTGGAAGCTTCCCGGCGATGGAGAAGGTTGCGGATGGCGACGGCTCCCCACAGCTCCTCCACGTGCACACGGCTCCAGGTAACATCTAACATATTTTACCTTTGAATATGAAAACAATGGTACTGGTTAATCATTTTCTTCTACATCTTTCATGACCCGTGAAGGGTTTATTCGATGGTTAAGACCCGTGAAGGGTTTGTTCGACGATTGATAAATTATTACTGCTTGTCTATGAAATAAATCATGCATCTTACATGCATCTCGCCATGTGCTGTTTTATTTTGCTAATGTCATGGTACTGGCGTTATACACATGGGTTTTTTTGGGGGTAAAATAATTTCCTGTCCTCATGTTACCACGCGCTCACAACGTGGTAAAGTTGACTGTATCATGATTTTGTCTACAGAAATGATAACGAATTTCATGGGTTTGTGAAAACCCTTGCTTTGTTTTTCCAAATATGGGTTTTTTGTGCTTAAATTATTAAATACGACCTGGTAAAGTCGATTGTCTCATGATTTTGTCTCCAAAAATGATCAGGAATTTTGTGGGTTTGAACACATGTCTATAAAAAACCCATGTCACTTTGGGCATAAATCGACAAACCCATTAAAAATTAATATGTTTTTGTCAAAACCCTTGCATGGTTTTTTCCAAATTCGTGTGCTTAATGAATTAATCTCATGAAACCCTTGTTTGGAATATTTTGCATCTATCTCAAAATGAATTCGTGAAAACCCTTGCTTGGCTTTTTCCAAATTCGTTTGCTTAAGGAATTAATCTCATGAAACCCTTGCCGGAATATTCTGCATCTATCTCGCGCCGCGTAGCTTGGTTTTTTCCAAACTTCGTTTGCTTAAGGAATTAATCTCATGAAACCCTTGCCTGAATATTTTGCATCTATCTGAAAATGCACTTCTGCATTCCTAGCTTGGTTTTTTCCAAACTTGTGCTTAAGGAATTAATCTCATGAAACCCTTGCACTGGAATATTCTACATCTATCTGAAATGCACTTTGTATTCCTGCGAGTGAGGAATTATTATTATGAAACCCTTGGTTAATTTCTTGTGCACATTTATGAAAAACCCAATACATACATACATACATATATGTATGGTATGTATGTGCACATACATACATACATATATGCATGTATGTATGTGTACATACATACCATGTATATATGTATGGTCTGTATGTATGTACACATACAGACATACATATACACATACATACCATACATATATGTATGGTCTGTATCTGTATATATGTATACATGTACAAAACCATACATATATACATACATACATGTATGTATATATGTATGTCTACATACATACATACATAATACAATAATAATACACTATCTGATTATACACATATATACATACATGTATGTATATACACATATAGACATACATATATACACATACAGACATACATATGTACATACATGTATGTATTTACACATATAGACATGCATATATACATACATGTATGTATGTACACATACAGACATACATATATACATGCATGTATGTATGTATATATGCATGGTCTGTATGTATACATACATACAGACCATACATATATGTATGGTATATACATACATACCATACTTTCCATTGCACATATAGTAGGGCTTAGGTAACATCTAACATCTTTCTCCTTTGAATATGCAAACAATGGTACTAGTTAATCATTTTCTTCTGCATCTTTCATATTACAAAAATGTATGTATGTATGTATGTATGTGCACATACATACATACATGTATATATGTATGTATGTATGTATTGAAAGCAACGACAAGCATCCTCTGCACATTCCTCTAATATCCCAAGTATCAGGTAGGTACTTATAGTTATTTTCATTTATTCAATGTCTTCTTACTTTATACATTCTAGCATTTGTTTATATTTTTGTACTTTCCATTGCACATACAGCAGGCTACCATACATATATTTGTCATTTTACATTTTGTGTCTCTTGTTCATTCAACAAATCGATGTATATGTGTGTATCCTTTGCCTATCCTTTCAAAATGCAAACAATGGTACTGGTTATTCATTTTCTTCTGCATCTTTCACGACCCATTAAGGGTTTATTCGATGATGTCAAAATTATTACTGCTTGTTTATGAAATAAATCATTCCTCTTACACTCCTTTTTTCCATGTGTTGTATATATGTATGCATGTATCTATGTGTGTATGCACATACATACATACATACATTTATATATATATTATGTATATATATGTATGTATGTACATGCATGCATACATACATGTCATGTTTATATGTATGTATGCACATCTACATATATAATACATGTACATATATACATATATATATATATGTATGTATGTATGCATGTATGTATGCACATACATATACATCACATACATATATATCTTGTGTGTATGTATGTATATATACATGTGTATGTATGTATGTATGTATGTATGTACTGATACATATATATATAGATACATATATATGTGTGTGTGTGTGTGTGTGTATGTATGTATGTATGTGTGTGTGTAGCTACAAAGACAGCGCGCGGTAAAGCAAATGAATAGGATGGGATACCCACAAAAAACATTAGTCATATGCATCAATCGGACCCCAAATGAAGATTAATTGGGGTGTAATGTGTTTGGTGTCCGGTGCTTTAGTAAGGAGATTAATATGTAGGAGTGATTTTTAATGGGCGCCAAAATGATTCTATAAGGTGCTAACATGAATTAGACCCATTCACTTTTGAGCGGATTTGAATGATAAAAGAGTTTTAATTAGATGTTAAAAGTGACACATTTAGGTGTTTTTTCTGCTTTGCAATGTATATTACTGATTTTCTGCAATTTATATGTATGTATATGTTTATATGAATACATGCATGTATGCTTATGTTTCTATGAATGTTTGCATGTATGCTTATGTTTGTATGACTCTATGCATGCATGCAAACCTGCAAAAAATCACAGATATATAAGGCTTCCCAAATGAACATCAAATCCAAATATAGTGCAGAATTCAGTCATATCATCTCTAAAAACCTACGTAACTGGCAGCTACAAATTCAAATGCTATAACAAATTCATATTTGAAACACAACAATCAAATTGAATGCATTCAATTGTCAGATTCAAATTTCTAAATAAGAGGGATAGCAGCCAGTGGCATTCACAATTTTTCTCCTCTACTACTATATTCGCAATTGAACTTGATTAATTATGTGTTGTTGTACATGCATTATTTCAAAGGTCATATGATGTTTGTATGTTACTAGCCTCGGTTGTGACTACCCGTGGTTGTAAATCTTTTCTTGCAGGCATGGGAGAACAAGGAGAGGTGGTGTAACGATGTTCATGGTGGGCAGTTTGGTAATTGTGTTTATCAACACACCAAATAATTAAGGATTTTTTGTTCAAATTGTTCTAAGTTTCAATTATTGTTCTATATTTTTTACTAACTAGTATATCTTTTTATTTATTTCAATAACTATTGTCCATGTTTGTTTGTTGTATTATATTTGTTTGTTGTGGTAGGCATGTCAAATGGCTAGGAGGTTGTGAAGAGCATGTCAATTTGTAAGATTACATATCAGGTAAAGTCTTTCAAGACTTTACTTTGGCTGTGACCCGATAGACATTGTGTTCATTTATAATGTTCATTTTTATTATTCATTGTAAACTTACATTTACAATTTACAATTAAATTAATTTCCAAGTGTATGTGTTCAAAAATTTATAATTTCAAATAGATTAATTTATGGATATGTTGCATATAGATGTATAGTTATATGTATGCATATACTTAGTTGTGTATACATATATATGTATGTATGTATGTATGTATGTATGTATGTATGTATGTATATACATACATATATATATATATGTATGTATGTATGTATGCATGTATACACAACTAGGGAGGTTGTAAAGAGCAAGTCAATTTGCATGATGACATTTCAGGTCAAGTCTTTCAAGAGTTTACTTTGGCTATGACCTACAAGACATTGTGTTCATTTATGATGTTCTTTTTTCTGATGATGTTCATTCATGAACCTAGAACAATGATCCATTCTCTGCTTTTAGCAATTAATTGTGGAACACATTTCGTCCCTATTTTTGCAATAACTCTCATTGCACAATTTCTGCCAGCTTGCACACCTATTTCATCGCAGTTCAATATGTTGTTGGGCCCATAATTATGTTTGTTGTACAACTCCTCCAAGTTATCATAGAATGAAGAAACTATTTCGGGCCACAGCATTATAGCTCGATCTGTGTCCACTCCTTCGAGTGTTTGAATTGTCAGATCAGGATTCCTTTGACGAAATCCAACCCACCATGACCTCCCTGGTATCCCATTTGTGAATGGGTTAGGCCTCACTCCAACCATGTGGGCCACCGTTGACTTAAGTTGTGACACTTGAAGGCCATGGCCAATATTAGCCATATCTTTACACCATTGCACAATTTTAGCTTCTTCTTCGTCAGTCAGGATTGTTGGTGGCCCCCTCTTTTTTGTGGATGTCACACCATTAAGCCATGACCGCAAACTGCTAGGCGAGATTCCCCATTTGATCGCTGAACCTCTGATTGACATTCAATGGTCTTCAACATCTGCAATGGATTTTTCCATGTCATCCATAGACCAACTTTTCATGCTATGATCTAGGGTTGTCACTTGGTCAACAGATGGCGATTCCATTTCTATGTCAGTATTATGAACGGCAGGTTCAAAACCATCATTTTCATTGGTCTGTTATGAATTTTCAAAAATAACTTCCTCGTCCATGTTCACTGCTGGCTCTTCATCAACATCTAGAACATTGAATGTCACTACACGAGGTACTCTATTCAAGCGCCTCACACTCGATCTTTTCCTCTTGTGCCTTGGTGCCATGATTGTCAATGATCTTGTACATTGTAAGTGATCAAGTGTCAGAAAAACAATGTATAAACATTGCAAAACATAGATATAAATACAAAACACAGGTATAAACTTTGCAAAATATAAAACAGATCTATTTTATCATTCAAATCTGCTCAAAAGTCAATGGGTCTAATTCAGGTTGGCACCTTATAAAATCATTTTGGTGCCCATTAAAAATCACTCCTACATATTAATCTCCTTACTAAAGCACCAGACACCAAACACATTACACCCCAATTAGGGTCCGATTAAAGCATATGACTAATGTTTTTTTTGTTGGGTATCCCATTCTTTTGCATCATTTAATTTGGGTTTACATATATATGTAGATATAGATGTATTTATATGTATTTGTATAAATATATGTATACATGTATCTGTGGATACATATAATTACATAGTTGGGTGAAGCCAAATAAGTGGTTTACACTTTCTAAGAGGAAGTAAAATTCGGCATTTTCCCATTCTTCAATTGAAATGGGTTCAGCCGAACCCTATGGTTCGACCGAACCATTTAGATGGTTCGGCCGAACCAGTCAACGCCCCTATTACAAAAATCATATTAAAGTGGGTTCGGCCGAACCCCTTCAATATGACTAAAACAAAAAAAAAAGCTTTCATTTTCACATTTTTACTGTGTTGTTTACCAGTCATTGTCTCCCTGGTGCACGCAACGAATAGAATCCGTGACAGCGACCCAACAAAGTTTCTCTCACCCGCAAAAGAAAATTTTGGTTCCTCTCTTCGAAGTTCATCATTCCAATTCGCATATCAACCACTATTGAGCACGAGGTATTTAAAATTCAATTTTTTTAGAGTTCAAAATGCATGTATTTTTTTAAATTCGAAACCCTATATGCAAATTTTTTTAAATTTGTTGAATTCAAATTGCACTTGTTTGAAAGTTTTTAAAGCATTTTCAATGTAGTATTTTGCTTCCCTGTTTTGCATAATCCAAGGGTTTGAATAAGGAAAAATGAGTTTCCTCCCAAATTTAGTGCAAAAAAACATTATAATGGCTCTCAACATAGTTTAAAAAATGGAGATAAATAAATTCCTAAAGACTAGAAGTGTAGGGGTCAAGGTCACAAAATAATTTTAAAACTACAAATTTAGGGTCAAACTTGTAGATGAAAATGCAAATTTCATACATGTAGGAGTGAACCATGAAATTCATAGCTTGGTTTGTTAAGGTGTCATAATATTAAATCTTATAAAAATCAAGAATCATATCATTGATTGTGTGTACATTACAATAAAATATCTCCATTAACAAATGAAGCTAAAAACCCTAACCTTCTTTGTGAATTCTATGCCTTGATGTGACGGCGTTGATGTTGCTGATATTGCTTTATCCATGAATACCCAAATAAAATATGAGATACATCTAAAGAAGAAAGAATATGACATAGAATAAGAACTTCCCTCATCTTTTAGACCAAAAATTAAGGTAAAATAATGTATCCTATAGTTTCAATCAACATATCATTAGTCAATTTTAAATAAACCTTCAAATATGCATATGCTTGTTGATAAAATGATGATAAAACAAAAATTATTCAATGCATACATTTTATTTGTGAGTAAGATCAATAAACACACCCTTACATGGTTCATGATCCACACAAAACCAAATGACCATTATAATTATTTGGTAATATCTCACAATGTGAAAAAGGTGTCGAAAAAATTAGCATACCTAAATCATAAATTGACTTGTCATAAAGTG
>VDFB02058242.1:697760622-697855135 GCA_007258455.2 Sequoia sempervirens | reverse complement strand
GCCTTCTGGACAAAGCATCAGCCACAATGTTATTCTTCCCTTTGACATACTCAATGTCAAAATCGTAAGCTTGTAGCTTACTCACCCACTTCTGCTGTCTCTCATTCAAGTCCTTCTGATGCATAAAGTGCTTGAGGCTGTTGTGATCAGTTTTGACCACGAATTTACTCCCCACCAGATACTGTCTGAACTTGGTAATGCGTGCATGATTGCAAGCATTTCTTTATCATAGATAGAATAGGTCCTTTCAACCCCTCTTAATTTTCTGCTTTCAAATACAATTGGATGCTTCTCTTGCATCAAAACAGCCCCAATACCTTCTCCTGATGCATCACACTGTACCTCAAAGGGTTTGGAGAAATCTGGTATGGCCAATACAGGACAAGAACTCATGATTCTCTTGAACTTATCAAACACACTCTGAGCTTTTTCCGACCACATGAAAGCCCCCTTTTTAGTGAGGTCAGTAAGAGGAGCAGCACTTTGAGAATACCCCTTTACGAACCTTCTATAGAAGCCACAAAGACCCAAGAATCCCTTCAAATGAGTCAGATTTTCTGGAGGTGGCCAATCTACTATAGCCTTGATCTTTTCTGGATCAACCTTCACCCCTTCAGCGCTGATTATGTGGCCAAGGTAGAGCAGCTCCTTCATTCCAAATTCACATTTGGACTCCTTTGCAAACAAACTTTCTGATTCAAGAATGCTAAGCACTTCCTCCAAGTGCTTGAGGTGTTCTTCCCACGTCTTGCTGAAGATGAGAATATCATCAAAGAAAATTAACACAAATTTCCTCAACTGCTTCTGGAAGACTCTGTTCATGCAAGACTGGAAGGTGGCTGGAGCATTAGTCAAGCCAAAGGGCATGACTAGGAACTCAAAATGACCATAGTGGCATCTAAATGCCGTCTTCTCAACATCTGAGCCCCTCATCCGGATTTGATAGTAACCCGATCTCAAATCAATTTTGGAGAAGAATTTAGCACCATGTAGCTCATCAATGAGCTCATCGATCCGAGGAATAGGATACCGATTTTTTATTGTGCTTTGATTCAAAGCACGATAATCTACACACATGCGGATGGTGCCATCTTTCTTCTTCACAAGAACTACAGCTGAAGCAAAAGGACTTTTGCTAGGGCGAATGAAGCCCATCTCCAGGAGTTCTCTTATGTTCTTCTCAATTTCATCCTTCTGCTTCTTAGGATATCTATACGGTGTTGTAATGACTGGTTTGGCCCCTTCCTTAAGTTCAATAACATGCTCAGCACCTCTTTCTGGTGGTGGCCCAGGTGGTAGATCAGCAAACACCTTACTCCTTTTGGTGAGTATGGATTGAATATCAGGAGGATATTCCCTCTTGGTCTCAACTGGACTGGCAGGAAGAACCATGCATTCCGCAGCCCACTCCACTTGGTCATGTCTAATCAGCCTTTCCATCCTTTTGAAAGAAACTATACGAGGACCACCATTAGACATTCCTCTCAAAACAACTCTCTTGCCCTCAGATTGGAACTTGAGCTCCATTGTTTGTAGGTTGAGAGAGATTTCACCCAGTGAGCGTAACCATTGTATGCCCAAAACTGCATCTGTGTCACCAATAGTAACCACATAGAAGTCATCTTTGACTTCATAGTTTCCCAACTGCAAAGACATGTTAGGAACTCTTCGTGTGCAGGAAATGTGAAACCCATCAGCCACCATGACTTTGAAGCCTTCAAATTCCTCAGTTTTGAGACCTCTCTTTGCAACCACACCTTCATCAATGAAGTTATGCGTTGCACCAGTATCAATTAATGCAACAATACGGTGGCCTCCAACTCCACCACGAACCTTGAAAGATTCGTTCTTTTGGAAACTAGAGAGTTGGGCAATAGGGCCCCCAACTCCTTGTTCATGATCGGACTCTTCTGTGGCTCTTTCATCCTCGCTGTCCCCAAAATAAGACTGCTGATCAGACATATCAGATGCTGATTCATAATCTGAATAGGTTCCCATTTGATTATAACGCCCTCTTCCAGGACATCTATGGCCTTTAGTCCAAGGCTCTAAACATGTGTAACATTTGCCCTCCTTTCTGAGCTGTTCACGTTGCTCTTCAGTCAATTTAGGTGGGAACTTCTTGTGCTGATTAGAAGAATGTCTTCTATCCTTATCCTTCTTGTGGCCAAAAGGCTTAGGCGGAAATTTAGGCCTAGGAGCTGATAACTCCATACTACGAGCCTTCTTGATTGCCTCATCAAGACTTGGTGGATCGAAAGCTTTAACCCATCCTTTCAAGGGTTCAACCAAACCTTCAGAAAACAAAACAACCAATCTTCTTGCGGTGATGTTGGGCACCATCACGGAAAGCCTCTGGAAATCAGCAATGTAAGAATCCAAGGAGCCATGCTGTTTGAGTTGTGCAAGCTCGCGGAATCTTACTTCAGGATCCTTAGTGTCGAACCTTTCAATCAGCTTGTTGGTGAATTCTCCATAGGTTCGAATAAGGTTATGGCCAAGTGTGACCAAACCATGGTACCACCACTCATGGGCAGCTCCTTCTAAATGGAGTGTTGCAAACTTGATGGCATCTTCTTCTGGCATGGGACGAAGTGAAAGGTAGTTGTCTAACTTCTGAACCCATGATCTTGCTGAACACGTATCACTTCCATCGAAGTGAGCCAATGTTACCTTCCCTAAGGCTTGATGGAAATCAGTTCTAGGAGCCCAATTAGCTCGGTTATCAACTCTTCTTCCTTGTCTTCTGTCCCTCTGATTCAAGAATTGATCAAAGGACCATTGGTTCCTAAGATCAGGGGGTAGGGTAGCATACTCCATATAGGCTTGTCGGGCATCGTCTACCAAGGGAACGGGAGCTTCAACTGGTTGTTCTTCTCTTGGAGTGAATGTAGGAAAGAGCGGTCTAGAGGCTGATCCGCTAGAGATGGCATCATTCTGTCCAATGGTTCTACTACCTCCATTACCATTGTTTCCATTATGCCCGTTGTTTCCATTGACACCACTGCTTTCTCCTGTAGCATGGTTTTGATTCGGAATATGGTTCTGAGTAGCTTGCTGATCCATTTTAGCAAGTAATCGAGACATCATCTCAATCATTCCATCAAACTTCTTTTCCATCCTTGCATCCTTCTCTTCCATGGCTGTCCTAAGATTATCTGACATGTTCTCAACTGTTTTACCCGTATCCACTGTTATTCCAGTTACTCTCAAAGCCTCTGAAAAGGTATCTGCTTCTGGCACTGACGGAAGCTGTATCTGTTGTCTTCTGGCCTGACCTCTGGTGAAGTATCTGCAATCACTGTCACTCATCTGACCATTGAATCACTGTTGGGCACAGGTTGGCAGAATCATGGCTCTGATACCACTGTAATGAACCGGACCAATTTTTTTTGTTTTTTCGTAAAAGATTACAATGCAACATGCACCCGTTAAGGTTAGCATAAACCAAAACGATGCAGAAAGTAACTCTAACCAGAATGTACACCAGGATCCCGATGCGGGCAAGGTGTGAGCATTGGTCAGAGGATCTCAAAGTAAATACTGAACAAGAACTCTAACCAGAGATGCGCCGGCGAACGACGAGCATTCGGTCAGAGGATCCCTATCTATTGCAATACTGAAAATAGCTCAACACCAAGTATGTGCTACTCGATCCGTGAAGGATAGGAGGCGACCATATGGCGGAGACTTAGGAAATTACAATGCAAGAAAGTAAAAGGCGGCAAGCCGACCTCTTCCACTTATTCAGTGGGAATGTACAATTCAGAGAAATGAGAGATAAGATATGAAAATGCTGTTAGTACTACTAGCAGCTTACAATAAGATAGAACAATCTCGTAAACTGAAGTTTTTATGTCTTTTCAAGCTGCAGATGATTAGTAAGCCTTCACAATATCAAACTTGATTTCCAATACTCTAATTTCAACCAAGGAACAACTTTCTTAAATCTGCTGTATCAGACCTGCACATAGAATGATGAAAATCTGCAACATAATAGCCATTAAATTGCTCATAACTTGCTCATAACACTTCCTAATGGCGTGAGACAAAGAGCAGAATGTTCTAAAGACAAAGGCGCCCCCAAAGAACCCTTAAAACCTCACCAAACAGCCCCTATTTATTTTGCACACAACCCAAGACACTTCTCAAATGGTACGGCCCACTAGTGGGGGCGATTTTGCAAGGAAAAATCAGAAACTTCGTTTTAAATTCTACAAATTTGCAAGAAGGGTCGCCCCTTAGAGACAAGATGATTTAGCCAACACCCAGAACAATATCTTTTGTATTTTTGAGTTTTGAATGAAAACTTGCTACAGCTATGCAACATCAGCAACACTAAAATATGACAAAATGCTTGAACATCATCACTAAATGCAATAGAACTCAACTACAATGCAAACTACCAATGACAGCTAACCTCTCAACTAGTTGCTATCTTTCAAGCAAGAAGATGAGCCAATGCTAGGAGGTGTGCTTTCCTCGAAGCGAGTGCCTGAAGTCAATCCAGCAGCATAACGGTGTAGTAGACAGAAGATACCAAATGAAGAGCTGAGGCCTGAATATATAGACGAGAGAGAAACATCTAGAAGCTTCCAGAGGCGCCCAAAACCCTAATTTCAAATTCACCTTTTCCCTCCAAGAGATGGCGTCCATTTTCACTTTTGCTTATTTCACATTTTAAAATAAAGTCAAACCTTCATATTGGCGTCCTTTTTCAAAAGCTCAATATTTGACTTTATAAAATATAACTTATTCCTCCATGGCGCCTAGACCCTTAAAGTCCCTCTTTTAAAACAACTTAAGTTGTGCTTGCTATACAAAAGGGTCATATAATATTAAAATATAATATTATAAGAAAATTACTTATCTCACCGAGAATAATGCGCCCAAGGCCAAAACTGAAATGTCAGCTGAAACAACTGAAGAAGATGACCAACTGAACTGAACCCCAACTGCCCACTGCCAAAAATAGAATTTACTAAAAATAGTAAATTCGCGAAGTTGCCCGGAATGCCAAACTAAACACACCACTGCGAAGCTCTCTGAAAACCCAGAAAGAATCCGCAATCAGAATCCCAAACTCCAAGCAACAACCTCCTCAAAACGAGGAAACCCTAATTTCACCATCCTTGCGACCTCTGGTCGCCGAGTAGGGCCAGCGATGCGGCCAGCGATCAGCACAGAGAGGGGACGATACACTACTTCCCGATACGGGTGAACAAGCATTAAGGTGTTAGTGGTTTGACTTCGACATTTCATTTCAAGCTTTTAACTACGTAATCACTCAAAGTCATATGGTGGCCCCTCATAAGCATTGGATTGGGTAGCACATGCGCGATGTTGAGTTCTTCACGCATTGGTCGTACTCGGTAATGCTGCATATCATCGGTAGCCATGCGGTTAGAGTTCACGGCCTCATGATTTGTTTTGAATCCTCGACCAATGCTTTCGCCATCGCTCCCGAAGCGATGCAGTTAGAGTTGCTTTCTTCTGCGTTTGGTTTTTCTCCTCTAACCTTAGCAGATTGCCTTTGTAATTTGTAAATTGAAAAGCGAAAAATTTGGCTGAGATATTTCCAGGTGAGTTACTTCAAAAACCCGAATTTGGTCAAAAAGACACTAAAAATGACTTAGAAATTGACGAAAACGGAAACAAAAGGGGGAAAAAGAGTAGCCCAAAGGTTAATAAACCTAAAATCGAGATTTGTCACTCTTTGCACCTAAATGTCGTATTGCCTTAGAGAAAAAGTCTCAAAATTTATGAAAATTTTGATTGAGTTTATCTGAATTTTTTAAAGCGAGTCAAAAATTAGGGACAACCTGTTGACTCAATTGGCGTATTCAGACTCTGGCCTCGGGATGCAGTTTGAGGTGATAAGTTGAATTATTTTAAAGAAGTCATGTTTAATGTTATATTTTAACATTGACCCCTTGGCCTAGCAACTTTACTTTAAGTTGTTTTAAAAGAGGTTCTTTATGGGTGGGCGCCTCATTAAAGGAAGTAATTATGTTTTTATTAAAAGATTTATTCCAAGCAAAAGTGGACGCCAATTTCAATGAAGAAATTAAGTAATAATTAAAATATTGCTTGGGAAAGTGGGACGCCATCTCTTGGGATTAGGGTTTTGACTCTGAAAAAAGAAGGTTAGGGTTTCGAGAAGGTCAACAGCAAATTATAAAAGGAAGCCTTGGGTTCTCTTTTCAGCATCTTTTATCTACAGGAATGTTATGCTGCCGGATTGGCTTTGGGATTGCTTCGAGGAATGAAGGCCTCCTAGCTTGGGCATTGCTTCTCGCTTGAAAGATAGCGACTAGTGGTGAGATAGTGTAGTTTGAATGTTTTATTGTGAGATTTCTGCATTTTTGGTTTTTGTGAGGATATGTAAATCAGTTTTATGCATATTAGTGGTTTTCTGGAGTTGCACATTCATTGTAGCAGATTGATGTTTTTAATCATAAGTCATAAAATACACAAAGAGTCATTCTGGGTATTGTCTCATTGGTTTTCTCTGTTGGAAGCGACCTTTCATGAATATTTGCAGATTTTAATATGAAGCGTATGATTTTATAAAGCAAATCCGTCATTCCTTGTAGGGCGCACTTTCTGGAGTGCCTCGGCATCCGTGTCATTAATTAATAACCATTTTTAGATGCCATTTCTTATTACTAAGTTAGGCGCCATCATTTTGAGGGTCTATTGCATTAGATTTGAGATCATTTGGGTGAGAAATGAGAGAGATATGAGCATATGAGTGAATTCCTAGGTTGCTGGTGTTTAATTTAAAAGTGCAGATTTGTGGAAAAACAGAATTATTATTTGATCATTGAGAGATTTATTGAACTGGCATCTCTAATCAAGCCACGGAGAGTTCTTATATGATGTAATGCTAATCTTTCAAATTCTATATACTTTTTCTGAAGGATCTTCATTTTATGGCGGCGGTAGTCTTGGCGGTATTCTCAACTTGTTCAATTCGATTTGTAATACTCATTCTTACATTCTGTAATTGCAAATGTATTTCTTTATCTCCGCCCTATGGTAGCTCCTTTCCCACTCCAGGTTAGAAAGCACATTCTGGGTGTCGAGTTACTTTCAGCATTCTAGCTTATTTCTCTTCAAAGCATTGTAAATTCTGTTATCTCCGCCATATGGTTGCCTCATTTCCATATTGGATTGAGTAGCACATACTTGGTGTTGAGTGTGCTTTCAGTATATTAGATTGTAGGGATCCTCTGACCACATGCTTGTCGTTCGCCGACACATTCTTGGTTAGAGTTCTTGCATAAGCATTTTGATTGAGACCCTCTGACCATATGCTCGCCATCATCGGCGCCATTCTTGGTTAGAGTTCTTGACTCACAGCAAAACCGGGTTTCCCGCACTACCATCACCGGATTGTTTTTTTGACTTTTCTGACGTTTTAGGTTTTTCTGACGTTTTTGAGGTTTTTTAAGCATTAAATGCAATATGGCGATATCTCCAAGTAATTGAAATAAATACAAATAAAACCTCCAAGTAATTGAAATAAATACAAATAAAACCAATCCACTCTAAATTACCAGAGAATTTAATGTAAATAAGCATGCCAGACTTTATTTGATCTTCTATTAAGATTACAAAATAACCCAGTTGCATGCAATAATTAAAACAAAGAATTTTCAATATGTAAAGAACCTGGTGAAAACAGCAAATCTGATCTGATAACTGAATTGTACGGCTGCAAATAAGAAGTTCTCCTTCCGGATAACAACGGCAGATGACTCCAGATACAGGGGCGCCACTCTGGAGAAGTTATTAAGCCAGGAAGAGAGGCGTTTCTCTTTCCCAGCAAAAAGACGGCTCAAACTCAGCTGGTACGGCCTGGTACAGTACGGCCTTATGTCAGAAATTAGCATTCAATAAAGTACGGCCCCTTTGCTATTCAGTATCTGGATCTCTGGAATGATGCGCCCAAAGGAATATATGCATTCTGGTTGGCAAACACCGAAAGAGAACTGAAGATATAAATTCTTAATGATGGTACGGCTGTACTGTATAGTAGTACGGCCCTGGTATAGTAGATAAATCTGTACGACTTCCTCAAATCAATGTTTGAGCTCTGGTAGAGGTTGTTCTTCAACTCTGAAACCCTGATAGATGCAATCCAACTGCAAATGAATGAAGTGTTTCACTCTGCAAACCCAAGTGAGTCTTTCCTTGAAGAGTACGGCCAAGTACAGCAGTACGGCCTTCTTGAAACAGCAGCAAGAAATAATAAATGTCCCTCCGTATTCAATGCCTAACCTCTGTGATATGGCGCTCCTCTGAGAAGGGAATGTATTCTATATGAATGAATATGCTGAAGCTCTGCAACACAATTATCTCTGATGTCTGTATCGACTGTGATGCTCTGTAATTCCTCCTGCATGAAGAAATTTCTCAACTGGCAATAAATCAGATGTTATTTCACATCCTCTGAACTGCTTCGAAGGAGATGGCTCGTTCTCCGACGATTTCGAGACGAAACCCTAAGGTCTCTGTGCTCTGGCAAAGACTTGCAATTTTTTTTCAATTCATCAAATGTCATAATAGCTCTCTTTCCAATGCAAAACCTTTATTCTTCTCAAAAGGGCGAATTCCTTAATAATAGGGATTATTAAAATATTGACTTTTAATTCTTTAATTATTTTCAATAGTCTCCGTCAAATATTTTAATATTAAATTAAACGTCAACTGGCCCCTTTTAATGTTGGGCGCACCCCTCAAGGCAATCACTTAAGTTATAATTAAAAATTATAACTTTATAATATAATCATTAATTAATTAATATTTAATCAATGTAATTAAATATTAATATTTCTCCCGTTACTCATCTGATTACCGATCCGTCTGATGCTGACGAACTCTGAAGTGATTCCGGATGCCGCCAAAGCCATACTGCTAAAAATAGCAGTGGTCCCACACTGCCTGCCAGGAACTGCTAAAAATAGCAATTCTGCAAAAAGTCTCCGAATGAGCCCGAACGAAAACCAATCGATCAAAACTGCCATTCGACTGAAGTTAAGTTCAAATGACCCTCTAACCATCACGCCACGTAGGGTTCTATATGATAGGCCAATTCACGACACCGATGCTCGGCCAAAAATGGGACATGACAAACTACATTCTAGGAGACTGCTTTAACCCATACCGAGACTTCTTTAACTTGTACACCAATTTTCTTTACCTTTTTTCCCACAAAGTGCTCGTGCTAGACATAAGATTTCTTCTTCAAGATCACCATGAAGAAATATTATTTTCTTACATCCATCTGTTCAACCTCTAAGTCATACACTGTTGTAAGTGACAAAAGAAATATGATAGATGTGAGCTTAGCTACTGGAGAAAAAATTTCTCCATAATCAATTCCCTCTACTTGGGAATACCCTTTTGCAACCAACCTCACCTTGTACTTTTTTCCACACTCATCTCAAACCTATCTTCTTCTAAATACCCATTTGCAGCCTAATGTTTTTTCTAATGATGCCATTTCTTCATTCATGGCTTCCAACCAAGAGTCTAAATTAGACATTCTAAATGCCTCTTTCATAGTCCTAAGTTCATCAATGCTAAAAATTAAAGCATAGGCACAAGTAGAATCTATCAAAGAAAACCCATACCTATTAGGTTGCTTTCCTTCACGAGTTGACCTTCTCACTTGTTGAGGCTAAGGTTGTTCTTCTTCTTCAGAACTTTTAGAACTGTTTGAGCTCTCCTTAGTTTCAGGTACATTTTGAATTTTCAATTCCTCTTTTTCTGGTGTAGGAGGAATTTCAACTACATCCTTATTGTTTCCTGACTTTGTTTTTTACTGTAGATCCAAGGTAGAAGGATTCAACTCACAAAATATTACACTTTTGTTGTATACAACCTTCTCTGTATCAGAATTCCAAAGCTTGTATCCTTTTATGCCAACACTATAGCCAATAAAAATACATTTGACAGCCTTGTTCTCCAACTTAGATATTTTCTCATTCGGCACATATGCATATGCCTCACAGCCAAAAACACGAATGTATCTTAGAGAGGGCTTCTTACTAGAACACACTTCCAAAGGTGTTTTCTCAACAAGAGCAGAATTTGGAGAATGATTTATCAAGTAACATGTAGTAGCAACAACCTCAGCCCAGAACTTCTCCTCCAAGCCAACACTACTTAGCATACTTCGTGCTCTCTCCATCACTGTCCTATTGAACCTTTATGTAACTCAATTTTGCTGTGGAGTATAAGGTGTAGTCTTATGTCTTTTAATCCCATGGTCTTTACAGTACCTCTCGAATTCATCAAAACAAAATTCACCGGCATTATCAGTCCTTAAACATTTTATTTTTCTTCTAGACTGATTTTCTACAAGGTTCTTAAATTCCTTAAACCGACTGAATACTTTTGAGTTACTTTTAAAAAAATAGACAAATTCTCTTCTTGAATAATCATCAATAAACGATACATAGTACCTTGACTTAGATAAAGAAGGAACATCCACTGGACCAAATACATCTGAATGAATATAATCTAGCAAACTAAAAGATTTATGAGGACTAGAATAAAAAGAAACACGATGTTGTTTTCCATCTATACAATGTTCACAGAATTCAAATTCAAGGTTACAATCTTCAAGCCCCTCAACCAGGTTTTTATTCTTCGAGGTTTTTAAACCTTTCTCTCCAATGTGGCCTAGCCTATGATGCCAGAGCATAGTCTTTTCTGCTGGAAGTTTAACTTCCATAGAGTTTACACAATTAGGAACATTTCCCTCTTTTCCTCTATGAGTAGCTTTCTGTGACTTTACAGAGACACGGTTGCATTAAACAGCATGTGCATCCAACTTGTACAAGGTACCAATACGAGCACCCCTTGCTAGCACGATATAGCCTCTTGTCATCTTGTAGCCATTTCCAGAGAATGTGACTTGCACTCCAATATCATTCATCATACTAACAGAAAGTAAGTTTCTATCCAGACTTGGTATATGCATTACATTATTAATTCCCTTCACTCTTCCATCAGGGAATTGAATTTTGACTCTTCCATAGCCAACTATTTCTAATGAAGAATCACTTTCCAAATACACCTTTCCACCATCGTATTTTTCATACTTTGTGAACCAATCTCTATGAGATTTCATGTGGAAAGATGCTCCAGAATCAATCAGCCAGACATCATCTGATGCATGTGTAGCCAAGGCTGGAATGAAGGCATCTGCATCACTCTAAGAAGAATCATTGTAGGAAGAATACTTCTTCTTCTCCTCCTCCTCTTTACAATCCTTGGAACATGACCAGGTCACAGTTCCATCATTTGGACTTCTTGCCAAGAGACTTTGATCTCCCCTCTAATTTTGATTTAGATTTCTTGTCCTTCTTCTTGCCTTTTTCTTTCGATCTTCCTCTAACAACAAGGGCCTCCTTCGCCATCTCAGAAGATTTCCTTCTCATCTCTTCTAATAACAAAGAAGCAACAACATCTTCCATCTTGAAATTGGATGTTGTACTCCCAATAGCCATCACCAAGTGATCCCAAGAATCTAGCAAAGAATACAATAAAAGCATACAATGATCCTCTTCATCAATCTTCACACCAACAGATGTTAACTGTGCAATCAGCATGTTGAATGTGTTCAAATGATTAGCTACAAACCCTCTTTCTTGCATTCTCCAAGTGTACAGCTTCTTCCTTAGGAACAGTTTATTCACCAAGGACTTCCCCTGATAAATAGATGTCAGTCTCTTCCACAAGGAAGATGCAGTCTTCTCTTCATGCACATTGAGAAGAATAGAGTCTTCCAAACAGAGCCTTATCATTCCCTTAGAATTTCTATCTGCAAGGTCCCAATCTTCTTGCTTCATGCCTGTAGGCTTCGTTCCAGACATAGCAATCCACGGATCACGATCAACCAACAGATCTTCAATTTGAGTTTCCACAACTCAAAATTGTTGCCATTGAATTTCTCTATTTCAATCTTTCCTGACGTGCTAGCCATCTCAATCTGTAATTCAAATTTGACAAACTTCTACAAGACTCGCACTGAATAGAAATGACACAAAAAACCCAACGTACCCACAAGGATAACACAACTAGCCAGGCTCTGATACCACTTGTACGGAAAGCTAAGTGTGGAAGCAACTCTCCTAACATCAAAACCTCAGGGAAGAATGCAGAGATACCTTTTAAATTTTACAATTACAGTCCAATTAAGATGCACATGAAAGAGATAACAGAAAAAGAGAATTAAACATACACATATGAACACCAGATATACATGGAAAAACCCTTATGGGAGAAAAACCCACCACACCAAGAGAAGTCACTTTGTATTATAGTAATGGAGATTACATACATAGATCAGACTTATCTTTCTGATGTCAAATTATAGTAGCTTTCACAATGATCAACCTTGCTACAGAACACTCAAGTTACAATACACTCATAATTCAATTCACTCTAATCATTCATCAAACTATACATCCAACTGTTCATGCAACCATCGAATCGATCCTTCGAACCCAAATAATTTTGCAATCTTTGAGTATATCCATGATGCCCCTGTCTGTTGAACTTCCTCTCAGTAATGGCCACAACAGTCCAACTACTAGCGGTCCCCATTTGGCTTTTCTGATTGGTCGAATACAATCCACATAGGATAGTCTTCAGTTGGTCAAAGTGTTCAACCTGTGTTGGCATGTCGGTGAGACACTAACCGTGTCTCCCCAATGCCACAAAGTTAGCATTCAATATTTCCAAGAGTCTATACTATTAGCAAGATGTTACACCAAGTCTAGAAAGCTATCGCTAAGACTTTTCCATGTTGCCAAGACCTCATACTGATGATCATCACTTGAATCGCTATCGCCAAGACTTATCACTTTCGCTGAGAGATCATACTGAGCCTTTATGTTATACCAAAACGTTCAACAGTCGGCAAGACTTATCGCTTTCACTAGGAGATCATACTGAGGTTCACAAGTTATCCCAAAGTATTCATCTATCACCAAGACTTATCGCTATCGGTGAAACATCATACCGAAGCTCCAAAGTCACATAGACAATAGAATTCCCATTGACAAGACTATCGTCTTTTTCCAAAACATCACACCAAGCTCTTTATGTTATTTTGAAGTGATCATCAGTCGGCAAGACTTACCGCTATCGCCAGGAGATTACACTGAAGTCTCAAGTCATACTGAGCACCAAAACAACAGTCGGCAAGACTTCACTCCATCGCTAAGAGTTCTTAGCGAACCCTTAGTGTTACCTTGATGCCTCCGCTTGTTGCCTAGAGTCTCCCCAATATCCGATAAACACCAACAGTCGGTAAGAGATCTCCATGGGCGATGAGAGATAGAAAAGTCACACTAAACGAAATGTCACAGCGATAGGATCCTTCGGTAAGACTAAAGCAAGTTCATAGCAACCTGAATCATTTCAACAAGGTTTCAACTGCTAGTCGGCTAGACACAAAAGATGTCACACCGACTTGGCTCTCTTAGAGGTTTCAACCTGTGGGATTGAGGCACATATTTCCAACAGATGGAAGTGAAAGAAAAATAATTATCACACGATTGTAACAAGTGTTTTTAAACACTTTGGAAGATATTATAATTCCATTCTAAGGATTTTCTATCTTTCAAGCTTTAGGACACACTAATTCTCATTTGTGCTCTAAAAAGAACAACACAAAAGGATTAAAAAGAACCTTAGGCAACTTACTAGATTTTTTTCAAGGTTTAAAAATTGAACAAACAACTTTCATCTTTCCTTTTGGTGCTTAAAAAGAATCCAATTATTGCTTTGAAGGATTAAAATGAACACATGGTTTTATGTTTTGTAATCACTTATCCAAAGTAATATCATCTAAAAGATGTATTCACTTCTCTCACACCTCATGGAGATCTCGAGAATCAAAAGGCTTTTGGTGTTATTAAGTTGTATAAGTGATTTCCTCCACATTTCAATATGGATTCTTAAAATTGAACAAAATCTTGCGAGTGTGAGTGGAATATATCGCGTGTGTTCTCTCTTTGTTTCTCAACGAAGATTGATCAAACTACGGATGTGTTTTATCACTTTTGTGTTATCTTAGAAGGCTTTCCTTGTGGGAAAAAGTAATCACCCAAGGGAATGACCCAACTAGGAACACGCTAAAGCCAAGCAACTTCCACCTAGGATATAAGTGTGGGTACTTGAAGAAAAGCAAGTATCACCAGGATTGTTCTAGAAAGAAGGGAAGCAATGGTCTCTCATCGTATGGATGATCCCCCACGAATGAAATGCCCGCACTAAAACCCCTTGTTTAAAAGACCAAAATTCTTAATCTATTTGTTGGTGCAAGAACGATCATTCTAAAGCTGCCCCACAATTTTATGGCTTTTAGTAGAGATGAGAAGCATGCCATGGGAGATTCACGGTTACTGATGTTTGGTTGACCCATAGAAGTGTGTTTCATGGAGAGGAGCCAGTGTGGTCAAGCATCTAATCATCCGCTAAGAGTAGGCGTAGATGGATTTATCCAAGTGGGGATTCAACAAATATTGTCTCAATATCCATAGGGTTGTGCATGTTCTTGGAATTGAAACACTTTGCTTAATCTAAAACATTGAAAAATAAACATTCAACATGAACATCAAATTTCAAACCCTTTAGGAGGAGCAAATATCTTTGAAAAAATCCAAGTGTTATTGCTTTCCCCTTGGGATTTCATCCTTAGAGGCTTCTAATTATTTGGATTTATATCTCAATTTTCTCTCACTAAAGTCAACATTAGGGAACTATTGTCTTGATTCTCTTGATTTCCACGTAATGGACCTTGTGGGATGAAAAGAAATTGATACATAGATATTTAGTTTGAAACTTAAGCAAGACATTGGATGTGGTAAAAGCAATTCATTAATCAAGATGAAATTAATTGAACCCCACACATGTGCTTGTTTATCTTTTTTTTATGGTCTTTTTAGCAAACATTAATCTTTTGGTTTGAAGTACTCTTAGGGAAAATCATGTTCTTCAAAACCTTGGTCTTGTAAACAAGTCTCTCTTAGGTTCATTTAGGATAAAAACAACCAATCATTTCATCCATCTCAAACATCAATCAAATCCCATCTCACAAGAAAATTTTGAACCATTGGAAAAATCATTCATGCTCTAGAGACTTTTGGTAAAATCCTTCAAATCAAATCAAAATCATATTGTTTGGCTAAGTGTGTGTGGATGAATCCTTCCTCATACACCTAGTTAAATTATCATCTTGTGGACAAGTTTATTCCAAGACAACATCTAACCTCTTGGAGTTTATGATTTCATTATCAAATCCAAATCAAATCTAAAATCAAATAATCCAAAATTCCTAAAGTCTAGTATTCCCTCCAAGGGTCTTAAAATTTCAAACACCCATATCATTTGCGCCTTTCATCCTTCAGCTCATCATTGGTCTTAAATCCTTTAGAGGTCAACAAAGTCAAAACACAAAGAAAAACATGGAATATAAACTTGATCCATACATTATGAGTGGTCTAATTCAACCAAACTTTCAAAGCCTTACAATGCTGATGGATTATCAAAACTCACATTTATAAAATCTATACATGGGATCATTATCTCCTACAAACCTCAATGGTACAACAAATGTGAGTATGCCCAATCTAAATTTTGGAACACCTTTCCCTGTGGTAGATTTAAATCAAAGTCCAAACCTTTAAATCTATTAACCAAGCAATCAATGCATGAGTCTTCAACAAAGCAACATTATCCTACCGAATCCATACATACCAAATGTGTATATACCAAGTACAACTTTAACAAACATGACCATTTTGAATCCAAACTTGGTAAAATTTGGGATAGATATGTTTTCAAATCATACAAATTTTGTTCAAAGACCAAAAAATATGTTAACAACTCCATGTATTGATCCAAGTCAAGGTAACACCATGAAAAATCAAAGTTACCTAAATCAAGGCAGTGTGATTCCCAACTGTGATAGGTCGAATTTGAGTGATAGAAAATGAGCAGCAAACAAAGTATCACAAATAACACTAAAGACAACCTACACCTCAAGATTAGCCTAGTTGGAATCAACACAAAATAAAGAAGACAAATGAAACTTTTTACCTTGCGTCGAATCAATTATTTGGTTGGCCCTTCGATCTTTGGTGTTTTGTGCTCCTTGGATGGCAAGATGCAAGCTAGATGGTGATATGAAGATGGATACGAGTGAGTGCAAGAATGAAAATGGCTAAGTATGGATTCTAGGAAAAAATTGTAAGAGTTTGGCTACAATGCATGATCTCCCTAAAATGAGAGAAAAGAGGGGGTATTTATAGAGATTTTGGAAATCTCTAAGGAGATGGATGGTCAAGATTGAGCCACCAAGATCAAGATGTAGGGCTAAGGTGAGTTGAGAACTCACAAGCCCTCACATCTTGACATGTGGCATGTGATATGGCTTAAAAGGGGTGATGTGTACATGAGGTGGAAGGATAGTACATGACATGGAGAGGGTACATAGTACCTTGGGATTGGGACAAAATCTCCTCATAAAGGAGGTACTTGTCCCATGTGGGTGAGAGGACAAGTGGGGAATTAAAAATTCCTCAAATACTCTCATGGGGAAGAGAGAAGGAATTTAAAATTTTCTTAAATGCATTGGGGGATTAAATGTGAATTAAAAATTCACATGGGGAATGGAGATGCCTTGTTCAAAAAGAGAAAGCTTTTAATGAAGTTGACTAAGGACACATTCCATAAATGATATGGGGATTAGGGATGACCTAATTGGATGATTAAGGTCATGCAAGTACTTGATTAGACTAATTAAGGACTCATTAGAGGCAAGTGGAAAATTATGGAGGATGGGACCCTAATGATGATTAGGGGTGCACACATATTAATCATAAATTAATTATGACTGAGAAATAGGGTTAGACTGCTAAGAGGGATTAGAGGCCAACTTGCAAAAGTTGGAGGATGTGACAATAAGAGAGAAAATAGAGAATTTTAAAAATAAATTTAAAATTCCAAAAGATAATATGAATAAATCAAATAAAGTGGTACATTTATTTAATTTAGAGAGGAAATAGGGGAAAAGTATTTATTGAATTAAATACTTTAGAAAAACTTTATGCAAGACACACAATATTAATTAAGTGAATGATTTAATTAATATCAGTCCAAGAGGATAATTTCAACAAAGCAAAGGGATGATTAAGATTACGATTTTGACCATATTGAAGTGGTCAAATTTGGATGTCTACATTTTTTCCCTCTTCGAGACACTATTAGGATAATAGGGTTTCGAAGAAAGATAAAACATAGACGACTCTATGGAAGAAGTGACTGGAAAAAAGATGCCCCAGCATGGGAGAGATTATGAGCTACCCGAATAGAGGAGAACTAAAGGGGATGCCCCAGTCTTGCAAGGGAAGGCCTATGACGGAAGATTGGGAGAGAATGGTAGGGTATGCCCCCTCGAGAAGGAGACAGGGATGAAAAAATGGGGTCCTGGGCAACTTCTCGAAAGGATGAAGTGGTATATGTCGATGGAAAGAATACGGAAAATCGAGAAGAATGGCATTTGAACGGAGGAAAATGGGTCTACAGTACAGAAATAGCAGCCCTAGGAAGACAAGGGAGGGAGGGGATTAGTTGAGGCCCAAAAAAGCTAAATAAAAGGAAATAATTCCTTTCATTTTAAAAAGAAAAAAGGGGGGAAAGCTATAAAAGGAAATGTGGGGGTTAATTTCTCCTCATTTGGACAACTATCAAGTGAGGAGAAGAGGAAGAGCAGGAGAGAGCAAGACAAGGAGGAGACACGATGCCAGAATATGATTCGGACATCATTCACTGGGGGGATGAGAGACGGCGATTCTTTGAAGAGTGTGTTGTGTCACGTCAGGTTAGGTCAAAACCCCACTTTGTGTTTTCATTTAATTTGACTAATTTTTCAAAAAAAATAAAAGATGGGTTTTATGGGGTGGGTCGAGATGAAAAATGGGCTGATCAGTTTTTTTTTTTGCATTTTTTTGCATTTTTGGGGAGGGGGGGTGAAGGTGTGACAGAGGGGGAAGAGAGGGAGCCAGGAACGGGTGGGTCTGCCTAAGCGCAAGTGGACCTGCCGGTCTGGGTGGGCGGGTATGCCTGTTCAGGCAGGCGGGTCCACCTGAGCACGAGCGAATCCGCCCGTCTGGGCGGCGGGTCCGCCCGTGCCCAGCGGGAGCACCTCCTAGCAGCTCGGGTGGGTCCGCCCGAGTGCAGGAAGGTCCACCCCTCCAGGCAGAGCGCCGCACATGCAGCTCGGGCAAGTCCGCCCGCGAGCTCGGGCAGGTCCGCCTGAGCTAAGGGCGGGTCCGCCCGAGCTCAAGGGTGGGTCCACCCGCGATGCAGGGCGGGTCCACCCGAGCTTGAGGGCGGGTCCGCCCAAGATCAAGGGAGAGTCCGCCTATAATGCAGGGCAGGTCCGCCAGAGCCCGAGGGTGGGTCTGCTCGCGAGTTCGGGCGGGTCCGCCCGGGCTCAAGAGTGGGTCCGCCCACGACTTCGGGCGGGTTTGCCCAAGGGTCTTGGGAAAAGCCAAGAATACTGAGAAAGACCAGAGAAGGGCAAGATGCATGGACACCAAAGGGAGGGGGACAAGGAAGGTTAAAACTGTAGGACAAGATGATATGAGGAAAAGTAACTGACAAGTTGTTGTTGTGATGAATGTAGAAAGTGGAGAGTTTGCGGACGCGAGAGAGATGGTCCTAGGTTTTGGTGAGATGCATGGCACGGATGACAGGCGTGGAGCACAAGAGACTGTCAGAGGCAGGGCTATTTCACATGTTGTCCTATCTGACGATGAAGGCCCACAAGGCCATGCTAACAGCGTTGATAAAGCGCTAGGACTCAGAGACATCGACATTCCATCTATCGATGGGGGAGATGACGGTGACCTTGGAGGATGTTTGGTGGATTCTAAGGATCCCTATAGCAGGGCTTCTGATTAGCGAGTGCTAGTTAGAGGGCGAGGCACTGGATGAATCCATGCGCATTTTTTTTGGTAGTGATGATCTACTGGTTCAACGGGGTCAGTTGGATGTGGATAGGATGTTGTCTTGCAGGGGGATGTCGATTTTGTCCTTATACTTAGCGGGACTAATTAGCGGGATCCTAGTGCCAGACTGGAGTGGTCAATTCCCGCACCTCAGATTCGTCGAGGTGATTCGACATATCATCGAGGGCCGAGAGGGGGAGTTCGTATGGGGGACATGCATGCTGGCACAGCTGTACCGGGACATGCATCAGGTATGCTACCGTAAGGCGCTGAGTGTGGCCCATGTCACACTACTATAGGTTTGGGCATGGGAGCACATCAGGGTGACTAGACCGATTGTGCACAGATTGGGAGTGCAGGATGACAGAGAGGCCATGGCCTGGGGTTGGGGGACAGAGATAGGAGCGATACTGCGGTATCGAGATGTGAGAGATGTGGATGTGTGGAGGAGACGGTTGGATGATTTGCGAGAGGAGATGATAGTGTGGCATCCCTATATGTTGCAATGCTTTAGGGGTTGGAGGGATGATGAGGTGGCACATAGCGGTTACTTCTTCACGCGTTGTTATATTATTGGGCAGATTCCGATTATAGTGGAGCTACACAGATCCAATCGGGTGACACGACAGTTTGGAGTGAGATAGGATATTCTCGGAGCACGGGTGAGATTCCGACAAGTGTCGTGGGAGCAGCCATGGGGGGCTCAACTAAGCCAGGATGCAATGTGGGAGGATCTAGAGACATTACAGTGTATGCCATACCTAGATAGACGAGAGGGGCAGAGGGATGTGGGGATGACAGATCAGTATCGGCAGTGGTTCAGGCGACCCACCGCTATGGATTACCCTAGTAGTGCCGATTGAGGGAGCACTAGGGTTTGGGTCAGAGGATGAGAGACGGTTGAGGGCAGTGGGACTAGCATGTCGAGGGCGACAGAGAGGGGATCAGGCGAGGGGAGGACAGCAGGTGGTGGGAGTAGCTGAGGAGCCAGTGAGGGCAGCCAAGAGAGGGAGAGTGGAGGCTCTTAGAGCAGTCGAGGAGCCAGCGAGGGCGGCCAGGAGGAAGAGACAACGACACAGATCCAGAGGGGATGGAGGAGAGGAGGGAGATGAGGAGGTCAGGGTTGCAGCACAGTAGGATAGGGGGGTAGAGATCTAGGTTGAAAGGAGCCAGGAGGCATGCACATCCCCAGAAGGTCAGTAGCAGGAGAGAGGGGAGGAGGCTGAGACTAGCAAAGCACAGGAGGGACAAGAGGCAGACACGGCAACAGGAGGTTATCAGCGACAGAGACAGGAGGGGGGTGAGGCCAGCAAAGCACAAGAGAGGATGATAGGGAGAGAGACATCCCCCTCAGTGATAGATGTGGATGCGATGGAGGCATCAATGGAGAGTGAGGGATATAAGCCACGAGAGATGGATATTGACACAGATGTGTATGACCTCTGACCACTGTCGACAGTGCCACCTAGAGGAGAGGACCTTGCAATGGTGCTAAGAGGGACCACAAAGAGACTGTGCCTCAATGAGCAGTGGCTACGATAGACAGAGGTAGAGCGAGTCAGGTTAGAGGCAGCGCTGAGCGAGCTACAGACACGGTTCTCCCAGGGTGAGAGAGACTATTCGGCCCTGACCATACTGGTGTCAGATGCAGAGTGGAGACTAACTAGAGAGAGATGAGGCACTAGATGAGACAGTTGATCTGCGAGTAGAGATTGAGGTTTTGTGAGTGGAGGTCACTAGAGAGAATGAGGAGGGAGATGTCGCGAGATGGGAGTGAGACCACTTGGTGGCAGAGGTGGTGATACGACAGGCTGTCGGAGGGGGGACAGGGACTGTCAAGGATACAGAGGGTCTACAGAGATAGCTACATCGGTTATGGAGGGAGAGAGCAGATTGGAAACGAGAGTAGGGCGAGCTCAGAGATAGAGTAGACTGTCTAGAGCAAACAGTCAGGGATATGGGATTGATGCAGTAAAAGGAGGAGGAGATGAGGAGAGAGATGTGTATGCTGCGGTCAGAGAGAGATGTGGTATAGGTATAGGTGCAAGTCTTGGAGGGTGACAGGGATTTGGCACAGGCACGTGCTCAGGTGGCTGAGAGTGATAGGCTAGTGGCAGAGTCATAGGTTCAATCTCTCTGGAGAGAGAGGGATGCAGCAGTGTCACAGGTGTCAAGTCTACGCAGGGAGCGAGATTCAGCTGAGTTGAGACTGCAGGCACTTCAGAGGGATAGGGATGCAGTAGAGGCTCAGGTACAGGCCGCACAGAGAGAGAGATATTGTAGAGGCACGGATGCAGACACTGCAGGGGGAGTGGGATGCCACAGTGGCGCAATGGCAGTCAGTGGTGGGTAGTGTTGTGATGGGGACAGATACTCAGGGATTACAGGGGGAGAGGGATGCTACCGAGGCTAGGGTAGTGGCTGCTAAGGGGATGAGAGATCGGGTTTAGGCCGAGATGGCACAGTTACGACTATCCTAGGAAGCCTGGGAGCAAGAGAGGAGACTGATCTCGAGACATCGAGATAGATATCATTAGGAGCAGAATTTTGCTTGGACTCAAGTTGTTGAGCGAGAGGAGAATGCGAGGGAGGCAAGATTTTGGATGGCCGCTTACTACCATGCAATGCCAGACCCGACCCAGCGGCTGTTCTAGTACACTCGACAGGAACCACAAATGTCAGCGCCATCCCAGTCGCTAGGGACACAGACCAGAGGTTACAGTGATTCACTAGGTGGCACTCTAGGCAGGAAATCAGTACCTGATTCACCGTAGAGATCAGATGCAGGTAGCTCATTCGGGAGGTGACAGGATACCAGTTTTTGATAGGTGTAGGGTGGAGCATGTAGTGCTTATCGACAGAGATCAAAGATAGTCTACATCTCTGGATTTTGTACCTTATTTGATGATGTATGAGGGCCATGTGATGGATATATGATAGATTTTGATGTATGATGGACATATTACATACGTTGTATTATTTTGATTATGATATGGGATAGTCCTTATTGATACTATGTCGTATGTTTCCTTCTGTGATGTATGCACATGTATATGATATTTCCTACTTATGTAGATGGATACTTTGGTTTATTTATGCACGTATTTTATGAGACTACATGCTTACGTGGATGTATGAGTTGATTTATTTATACAAGTGTTTATGAATGATTGGGTTCACGTATTTATGGACTATGGATGATCTTATTAATGCAGATATTCTCATGGAAATATGATGTATGCATATGTTATATCTATGATGACTTATGTGGATGGATGCCTAGTTGATTTATTGACATATATGTTATGTGATGGATTTTGTATGAATATTTTATAACAAATATTTTATAAGATGCTTAGAATAACAAATCTATATTATCCTAAACAACTTAAATGATGATATGATGTGTGAGATGGGTGAAGTGGATGATGTGAGATGCTAGTATTATGCAATGGATGATTTATGCAGATGCTTAGACTAACATATCTATATTATGATGATAATATGTTGTGATTATGCAACTGTATGATTTGTGAGATGCTTAGAATAACAAGTCTATATTATCCTAAACAACTTAAATGATGATATGATGTATGAGATGTATGGGATGGATGACCTGATATGCCATGATTATGCAATGCATGTTATACGCAGATGTGTGATGTATTATGATTATAACATTTTGTGATGTAGGTGGCGATATATGTGTGGTTCTAACGCATTGTGATGCAGGTGGCGATGTAGGTGTGGTTAATAGAATGAACCTAATATTCTATAATGCTCTTATAATTTATAGTGAATTAATGATGAAAGGAAATAACACATGGTCATAAGTGTCAATAAGGACTGACATGATAATGGGAGATGGGTATGTAGTGGTTTGTGAAAATGGGCGCAATGTGTCATCTGTCAAAAACCTTTAGTATCTTGAGAAGAATGGGAGAGGGCTAGATAAAGTATTTGCAAAACCAAAATCATAGGGTGAATGCAATGCAATGGACAGTGAAATGCAATCCTAATAGAAGTTGCCATCTTTGGAGCACTGATTTTTGCTATAGCATAAGATACCAGATACCCTGATATATAAGACCAAGGTGAGTTGGCATCCAATGCATGAAACAAACACAGAAAAAAAGGGCTATCCCAACACCCCAAGGTCACGATGACCTTGGTCGAGCCAGGTATTGGGATAACCACAAAAAGACAAGGATGCCCCAGCGTAACACAAGACCTCAGGGATCTTGGTGGGTACTACCTGGGACAACTGAGAAGACAGCAACAAAGAAAAGACCAAGATAAACCCCTATGTTGACTAGTCAAAGCACACCATGATATGATGGATCAAGGCGACCGTGACAAGTGTTGATAGTGAGCTCAAATGACAAATAAATTCCAAAACATCAAAAGATCACAATCAATATCAAAACATCCTTTTCCATAGGATCAAGGTGATGGATGAGGTTGATGAGGTCTGCTAGGAAGGATGCATCCTATTGAGACCGAAGATGGATACTAACTTAGAATGACCCGGTTTGATGCCAGATGTTTTTCATTAACCAAATCTTTTGATAATCGGGGATTTTATTTGAGAATAACGAGCTAGACAAGGACACGGACTAACATATCCTACAGACCTAGGGGCTCGGGGGCCGATCAAAGATTATCCTTGCCTACGTGAGAGCGCAGAGCCCTCGTAGTTCATGAAAAGACCGTGGATAAAGTGGAAAGAGGATTATGAAGGTGAACGACAGATGACTAAGACATGATGGTCAGAATACCCTGGGGGAAGATCAAATGATCAGCCTTGCCTACGTGATAGCGTAGGGGCAACGTAGTTCGACTGGTGGCGCAACAGGATGAGATCTAGATGAAGATCGACACGATGGATGAACCTATGTGATGACACCGACCAACTATCGATGAGATAAATGACATAAGCTCAGTGTGGGATACTGAAAAGCTCAAGATGGGGGGATAGGTTAGACGGGTCATCCAATGCTCAAACAAAATATACCAAGTGTTCAAGGATGGGATGGATGAGGACGATAGTGCGGATGAAAGCATAGAATAACTAGGATTGTAGGTAGATAATGATTAAGCCCTCTACGAATGACACCTGTTACCAGGTTTTCACCATCCATACTTATCCCAGGCACCACCCAAAAGGTGGTTTTTACCATAGGACGAACTTATTTCTCTTTACTATTTTATTTTTTGATTTTTTTGATTTTTTTGACTTTTTGACCTTTTGACCTTTATAGGTGGGGTTACCAAGCGGACTTAGGCATAGAACTTCTTCAGATGCATGATGTTGATGGGTTTGTCAAGGGGTTCTCCTTCAAGAGTAGTCAACCGGTATGCGCCAGATCCATATTTGGCAGCTATGATGTAAGGCCCCAACCAGTTTGGCTCAAACTTTCCCTTCTTCACTCTGTCTTGCTGAGTACGCTGATTTTCTTTGAGGACAAGATTGCCCACTTGAAATTGTCAAGGGTGAACCTTCTTGTTGTAGTGACACTTGAGGCGGTTTTGGTATGCTCGCAGGTGATTGTAAGCTTTGATTCTCCTTTCATCAAGAAACTCCAAGTGTGCAAGCCGTGCAACACGAGCGTCCTCCTCTCTGATAAGATTTTTTAGGGAAATTCTCAGTGATGGGATCTCAAATTCAATTGGCAAGATGGCTTCGACACCTTAGACCAAAGAATAGGGAGTGGCCCTTGTAGGGGTGCGAATGGAGGTGTGATATTCCCAAAGGGCAGGATGAATATGGAGATTCCAATCTCGACCAGTGTTATTGACAACTTTTTTAAGAATGTGGATGAGGGTCTTGTTGGTTGCTTCTACCTGACCATTACCCTAGGGGTAATAAGGAATTGACCAACGATGTTGGATGTGAAAGGTGTCACAGAGGTGTTTCATGGCTTGGTTTTTGAAGGGTTTTCTATTATCGGAAAGGATGGTGGATGGGATACCATATCTGTAGAGAATATGGTACAGGATGAACTTCGAGATCTGAATACTAGTTATCTATGAAAGCCGCATGGCTTCCACCCACTTAGTGAAGTATTCAGTGGTAGTGATTATGAATGTATGTCTGTCAGATGATGGTGGGTAATTCTTACCAATCAAGTCAAAACCCCATTGAGAGAAGGGCCATGGTGCTAGGAGGGGCTGAAGATCTTGTGCTGAAGCGTGAATCAAATCTACATGTTGTTGGCATGGAAGACACTTCTTCACAAATTCACAAGCATCATGTTCCAATGTAGGCCAATAATATCCTACTCGGAGAATTCTTTTGGCTAGATCCATACCATTTGAGTGAGCCCCACAAACACCACCATGTACTTCCGTTAGCGTCGTGCGGGCTTCGATCTCATTCAGACACCTAAGGAGGATTCCATCATACCCGCGACAGTAAAGCATATCACCGACAATGATGTATCGGGAAGAGTGATGAACGAAGGATTTGTGTTGATTGCGTGTAAGTTCTAGGGGTATGATATTATCATGGAGATAGGTATATATGTCCTGGTACTAGGGGGAGGTGGGACCTACAATATCGCACACCATATCAGTCTTAGGAATATCATATGCTGGGAGTAAAATTTGTTCAACAAGGAACTCGCATTCTGTTCGGTCTTTAGGCATGTCAATCAGGGAACCGATAGTGGCCATTATATCTGTTGCTTTATTCTGTACCTGAGGAATTTGGTCAAATTTTATGAAGGTGAAATATCTCTTGAAATCATCCACCATGCGCTTATAGAGTAACAGCTTATCATCCATTGTGAGGAATTCATCATTAACTTGCTTGATGACTAATAATGAATCACCAAATACTTTCAGGTGAGTTATATGCCACTATTTTGTAATTCGGAGGTCGGTGAGGAGGGCCTCGTATTCTGCGATATTGTTGGTACATGGAAATGCTATCCTGAATGATTTTGGAATGTAGTCACCTTGAGGGGTAATTAATAAAATCCCTGCACCTAATCCATTATGAGTGTATGAGCCATCAAAATATAGCGTCCAAGCTGGTGCTTCTGTAACTATATAGACTTCTTCATCTAGGAATTCAGTGTCCAGAGGGTAAGCATCTACTAATGGTGCCTCGGCCAACTGATCAGCTATGACCTGTCCCTTTATGGCTTTCCGTTCCACATACTCTATGTCAAATTCACTTAGGAGCATGACCCACTTGGCCATGCGGCCAGTTAGAGTGGTTCTAGATAGCAAATACTTCAGTGGATCAATTTTAGCGATTAATTTGACTGGATGGCTGAGCATGTAATGTCAAAAAATTTGTGTGTTGAAGACTAGCATGAGGTAGGCCTTTTCCATGGGAGAGTAGTTTAATTCATAGCTGACCAATGTCCAACTAATATAGTAGATCACCCTCTCTTTCGATGATTCATCATGTTGTGCCAACAATGCCCCCAGCACGACTGAAGTGGCAGAGATATACAGGAGGAGGGGTTTCCCTAGAATGGGTGGCATCAAGATCGGACGATGAGCTAGGTATTCTTTGATCTTATCAAAACCTGTTTGACAGTGTTGGCTCCATCGGAAGGTGGGGTCTTTCTTCAGGAGATGAGTGAATGGTTGGCACTTATCTGTGAGCTAGGCAATGAACTGACGGATGGATTGCATCTTCCATTGGAGGCTTCTTAACTATTTTAGATTGCGCAGAGGTGGCATGTCCAGGATAGCCTTTACCTTGGCGGGATCAACCTCAATGCCCCTGCGAGAGACTATGAAGCCCAACAACTTTCCTGACGTGACCCCAAAGACACACTTTTTTGGATTTAGCAGCAACTTGTAATGCTCTAACAGTTCAAATATCTTTTTTAGGACGGTAGGATGTTCAGCTTGTGTTCTAGATTTCCCTAACAATTCATCGACGTAATCCTCCATGATGATATGGATGAGGTCATGGAAGATGACCGTCATTGCCCTTTGATATGTTGCCCCTGCATTTTTGAGACCAAAGGGCATAACATTGTAATAGAAAGTTCCCCAAGGTGTTGTGAAGGAGGTCTTGTGTTGGTCCTTAGGTGCAATTTGAATTTGATTATAACCAGAGAAGCCATCCATAAGGGATAGCATCTCATGTCCTACTGTTAGGTCGACCAACATGTCAATGTTAGGTAGAGGGAAGTCATCTTTTGGGTAGGCCTTGTTAAGATCCCTGAAGTCTGTGTAGATCTGAATGTCTCCATTTGGTTTGGCAACTGGTACTATATTGGAGATCCACTCAGAGTAGTCAATTGGTCTAATAAAACCTGCCTCTAGTAACTTTTCCAATTCCTTCTTGACTAACAATGCTACCTACAGATGCATCTTGCGGAGCTTTTGTTTGATAGGCTTAGCATCTGGGTGAACGTCTAGATGATGAACCACTAAGGCGGGGTCTAAGCCTAGCATGTCTGAATATGACCAAGCAAAGTTAATGATTCCCTCTTGGAGTAGCTGCATGATGACTGGATACTCTTGCTCTGAGAGTGACTTAGCCACATAGGTGATTTTAGGATTTTCAGCAGTACCCAGATTAACTTCTTGGGTTTCTTCAATTAGAATGGATGATCGGGCAGATAACTGAGTTCCTACAAGGGGAAGATGAACATCTCCATCTTCTAGCACCTCCTTGAGGTTTTTGCCGTCAGATGCATCCTTTATTTTTACTTTTTCAAGGTTAGGAAGTGCCTTAGGGAGGTTTTCACTAGATGACCACTTTTTATTTTTCTTCTTCTTATTTTTGCGATTGGAGCGTTCATCCTCCCCCAATCCCATGAGGTTGACATATGTATCTGCAGACATAGTGACAGGTGTGCTATTACGTAGGTCCCAATCAATAAGCTCAAGGTGACGAAGGGATAGGCTAATGGTGCAAACGGATAGGCATTCAAACATGGATGATAGGTTGGTGTGATCGATGTCATCGTATGCACATATGATGGATTCCTCCTCAGGTATGTCTTCCAATGAGCCATTGTCCATGGCGACACTATTGGAAGTATTAGATAATGTTGTAGGACCTTTCTGCTTTTTATCGTATTTGATGCCTATGTTCTTTGGTAGCTTTGGTGTATCAATAGGTTGCAACCGCCCCTATTCTTTACCTACACCCCTACCTTGGTAGTTATACTTTTCTGCAAACTTAGCTGACCAAGGATATGCTTCTTGAAAATATTCCTTTAGAGGGGGATCTGGTTTGGGTTCTTCTCGGTATACCCATTGACTTATATCCTCTTCTGGTGCATCTATCTTGATACTAGGGGATGTGAAAGTGGTGGTAGGGATGTTCTTACCACTGAAGGTGACAGTCTTGTCTTCCTTTTGAGTAGCGTGTGAAGGTTGACCATACTCGTGTGGTGACAGCGGCATGGTTGCTATATTGAGAGGAGTATGCATTTCATATTCACCACAACCTTTGTCAATGATCTGAACTTTTGTGACTGTAGGATCAGTGGTGGAAGATGAAGTGGTTATCGTGGTGGAGGGTGGATTAGCAGATGATGACTGGGATGCCCCCATTTCCACCCTGGTACAGTAATGTAAATGGGGAAAGGATGCTTCTAAAGCGTGGCAATATTCAAATGGTTGGGGGTCAGCGTAGATGGTGACTTCCTGTCTGTTAACTAGAAATTTTAGGCACTGATGGTACATGGAAGGGACGGCCTGCATAGCATGGAGCCATGGGCAGCCAAGGAGGAGATTAAATGGCAAGTCCAAATCAAGGACATGACAGGTAATGTATTGAACCACAGGTCCCACTTGGATAGGAAGACTGATAATTCCCTCTGAATTCCTTGCTGCATTATCATAGGCCTTGATGGTGATGATCTGATTACTTAGATCTACCTAAGAATACCCCACCTATTTTATGAATTTCAGAGTACATAAATTGAGGGCAGAGCCATTATCTACCAAGACCCTTTTTATTTTATGGTGGGCAACAACAACTTCGATATGCAAGGGGTGATTATGATTGACATTGATATTTGGCATGTCATTTTGGCTGCAGTGTAGTTGATGAGATAAAGCCAGGTGTCTGACCAGAGCTTGGAATCGTGTAGGATCAATGTCATTAGGTGCATGGGTTTCCTGTAGAGCTCTATTGAGAATTTCTTGATGTACAGGAGAAGACTTAAGAAAATCCAAAATGGAGATATGAGCAAGGGTCTTTCCTAAGTGATCAAGAAGGTTGTATTGGGAGCTTACAAAAGTCAATTGGGCAGGTGCAGAGGCTGCAGGGACAGTGATGTGTGCTCACCATGTAGTAACAGCACACTGAGGGTCATTGGCTTTGACATGTATCATTGACACCCAGGGCTCTACCTGCTCAATGTAATGAATAATACCCTCATAATTGAAGGGCACATTCTTATAGCTCACATTATTTGTGTTACTATCTTGGAGATTGTTGTTGGAGGTGCTTGGGCCTTGATTATGGTTTGGAAAGGCATTCTGATATATCTACAATTGAGCATTAGACGACGAAGCTTGACTGGTGTCAACCTTGATACCTCCTCAATCAATGAGGTCTTGGATATAGTTTTTTAGACCCTGGCACTTATTCAAAGAGTGTCCTTTGATTTTATGGAACTCACAATATTCATTTTCCCTAAACCATGCAGGCTTGGGTTTAGATTCATCAAGTGGCTTAGTGATAGGATATATGATTGGATAATTGATTTGTAGCAATTTATTGAAGACAACACTCAGGGGATCTCTGAGTTGAGTGTACTAACATTTAGCGTTCCCTTGGTTGTTCTGATTTGATTGTTGAGGGGGACGAGGTGCCCCCTACAGTATAGATATGGCATTAGGTATGGGTTGTTGTTGTCTATGGGATGTGTTAGCCACGTGGACATGTTTAGTATCAGTAATTCCGTCATTTACTGTGTTCTTGTTCTTGTTCCAAAAATGTGTCTTGTCCTTGAATGACCTTTCTTTATCCCGATTATATATTTTAACGTGCCCTTTGGCAATAAGGGCACATTCAAGGATAGGTCCCTTTTCCACTAGCTCCGCGAAAGTGGTTACACAATGTAATCTAAAGTTATGAGCCATGTCAAGATGAGAGTTCTCCATGAAGAGGGTGACCATGTCCTTTTCTTTCAAAGGGGTTTTCATTCGGCTTGCTAGTGCACGCCACCTTTGGAGGTAGTTAGTAAAGGTTTCCCCTTCACGTTGTTTCTCTTTCAGGAGATCTAAGGTGTTGGTGTCCTTCTCCAAATTGAAGGAGAAGTAGGAGACAAAATTTTCTGAAAGGTCCGTAAAAGATTTTATGGATCCTTTTTCGAGGGTCATGAACCACCCTAGGGCATTGCTTGGTAGGCTTCGTGGGAACAGGTGCAAGAGATAGTTGTCATTGTGGATAACCTCTTGACACTGGGAGTAAAACTCCTGCAAGTGTGCCTTAGGATCTTTGTTCCCCCTATATTTTTCAAACTTTGGCATTTCAAAATGTTTAGGGAAGGGAATCAATGAGATGGAGGGATCGAACAGATATGAGCATATGTCTTCGAACTTGAATGATTGTTTGCTAGTCCTTGCCTGAAGATCTTTCAGAGCAGCTTTAATTTCTAGAAAATCTGAGTTGAGTGGTGGTTGGTTGGGTGGAAATAGATGGTAGGATGACAGAGGATCCTATTGAGAGAGTGGAAAAGTGTTTAGATATGGGTTCGAATGGTGAAGTGATGGCATCCCTTGTTGGTATGTTGAAGGAATTTGTTGATACGTGGGTTGTTGTTGCAGGGGATAATATGGATTCGTTTGATAAGGATGTGAGGTGGGTTGTTGAGGAGCTTGGATGTGATGTTGCAGATTGACCTGTTGATAATGGGGGAATTGGTGTGATTGTTGGGAGGCCACATAAGGTGGTTGTTGTTGGGACTGTTGTTGGTAATACAGATGTTGTGGGGGTTGTTGATGTGATGTGGGATGTTGTGTGGGCCGAGACAACATGTTGTACTATGCTTGAGCTCGCGGTCATAGGATGGATGTGAGGAAAGGAGATATGGTCTGAGTAGGAGGTTGAGATGGATTGCTTTGTGGTTGATATAGTGGTTGTTGCGCAGAAAATAGTGGTTGCTGTTGTTGGGGTGGCTAAGATAATGTAGGGGGATTTTGCAAAGGAGGTTGCTGGGCACCGAAGGGGACATTCACAAGTGGTAGATTAGATTGAGGCAGCTATGGGGATGCATATGAAGGTGACGGTTGGTTTAGGGCCCCAGAAGGTGGAGGCAATGCAGTGAAAGGGTTGCCCCCAGTGTTGACGACAGGTGGATTTGAAGGGGGTGGTGCCGATAAAATTAGTGGTTGTGGTTGTGGGACATTTTGTGGCATGCCAAAGGCAAAAGGATCATTAGGATCAGTAGTTTGGGGTGCCCCTACGACTGAGATTGTGGGATGCAGGGGATTGCCAACGGGATACAGAATGGCGTTGCCGAATTCCGGTTGATGCCAACCTTCTATGGAAGGAACATTGGGGACATATGAACTGCTTGGTACATTGTGTGAACCTTGAAGTATGTTAGGCATGAAACCACCATACTTGGATAGGTCAGTACCTGATGGCAGTTTGACACCCTTGTCAATTAAGTGAGCCAAGATTTCCTCGCCATGTTTTTCAAGATGGAGATCTGTCATTTGCACATTGACAGGGTTACTCAAGTGTTCCTCAAATGTAACCTCGGGTTGAATGATCATGTTTTCATCCCTAAGGGGAAATGTGTTTTGACCATCGATATTGGATTGTGATGATGTTCCATTATGAGGATTTCGAGGGATGTTTGCACCATTATTGGGGTCTTGTGAGGCATTAGTTGTGTTGTTCAGATCTGGAAGGATGTTTGGTTGGGATTGTTGTTTAGCCATTTTCCTTGTTTGTGACCAGGTCTGAATAGGCATGCAATATGATGGATTAGGATGACTTTGGTGATGAAAGGATTGATTTGATTTGGTGATTGATTAGCTGAAAAGGATGTGGCTCGACAAGATTGGTTCGATTGGATGATTGACTAGCTGCTGAGGTCAGGGCTTGATGAGATTGACTTTGTAATTAGAGAAATTTTTAGCTTACTTGTAAATAGCATAAAACCATTAAATCCCTAATCAACAATAGAGCACAATGAAAACAAGAAGCAAAATAAGATGAAACAACATCACCTAGTCTTCAAGCCTCCATTGAATGACCTCCATTGGCCTTCTCCATCTTGCTGAAAATGATATAATTGCCCTCAAATTTGAAGTGCAACTATAAACTATGCCTAAGACAAGCAAAATATTGAAGTAATGTGTATGCTCAAGCACTCAAAAAGCTCTCAAGCATACTGAAAATAACTTGTGTGTGTGTCTAAAATGACTTGGAAGAGGGCCTTTTAAAGAATTCCAAATTGAGAATGGACAGCCAGGATTAAAAGTTGGTGAAGCCCTCAGATCAAAGGCCAAGAATAAATGTTATAAGGAGGATTAGGGTTAGGGAAAAATTAGGTCAAAGTTAGGGCAATCCTTGAAATGAAGGGTTGAGATCTAATTGGAGATAATCAAATCAATGGTAGAGAATAATAGGTAGTTGGAATAATAGAAATTATTTAACTTATGGAGGAATGTTGACTTGTGAATTAAATAATGGTTTAATTCATAAATGGGAATGAGACAAAAGACAATATTTAATTGTTTTAATTATTTATTTTGGTGGGATGAAAAGTGGGCTAAATAAATAAGTTTATTTAATGGAAAGAAAAATGGTAATGTTGGTAATCAAAAATTTATTTAATTATTAGAGGGAATAAGAACTAATTAGTGACGTATTTAAATAAATAAATGTAATTTATTTGTTTAAATAATCACGGAGGAATAATTATGACATTAGGATGTGATTAAATAATTGAATTATGTGAGTAAGAAGCATGGTCATCGTAGAAAATATGGTTTACAAGTCGAGGCCATTTTTATGTGTCTACAGACTTGATTTGGCCGATGTGGACTGGGTTGATCGGAAGATTATGAGTTGATCTAGATTGGACGATATAACGATTTGATTTTTTATGATGATTGATTAGGGTGGATGATAGTGAACGAAATCTAAATCCAAGTTCAAGAGTGATCCTTGATAACACTAGGTGTTGATTGATGATAATGGCACCGAATCTAACTTGAGATAGAAGTGGATTGATTGGGCCAAAAAGGACAACTAACTTAGGACGGATGACGATCCGAAGTTGGTTTTGATAGATGACAATTTGAGATGAATACCTAGGTCAATTCAGATAACCACTCTAGAATGTGAATTCCAAATGGATGTACGGATGCACAAGCTGAGGGGATGAATGTTTAGGATGATGAATGGATTCTCGAAATGAGTGGACAGAAGTCCAAAATGAGAAGACAAGTGATCGAGATGGTGGAACAACGGTTCTGGTTGGCGAAGTGGACAACAAAGTTGATCGATCAAGGGTCAAGTCTGCCCCTTCATGAGGGCAAGTCCGCCCAAGGAGAAAAACTGACCAAACTAGGTTAAAACTAACTCCAAAAGGACTAATTTTTAGGGCAAGTCCACCCCTGGATGAGGGAAATTCCACCCAAGGAGAAAAAACTAATGAAACTTGGTCAAAAATAGGCTCCAAAGGACCAGTTTCTAGGGCAAGTCCACCCAAGGAGAAAAAATTGATGAAACTGGGTCAAAAATAGGCTCCAAAGGATCAGTTTTTAGGGCAAGTCCACCCCTGGATGAGGGAAATTCCGCCCAAAGAGAAAAAATTGATGAAACTGGGGCAAAAACAAGCTCCAAAGGATCAATTTTTAGGGCAAGTCCACCCCTGGATGAGGGAAAGTCCACCTGGCAAGGAGCAAAACTGATGAAATTAGGGCAAAAATAGTCCCCACAGGACTAGTTTCTAGGGAAAGTCCGCCCCTGGATGAGGGAAAGTCCACCCAAGGAGCAAAAACTGATGAAACTGGGTCAAAAACAAGCTCCAAAGGATCGGTTTTTAGGGCAAGTCCACCCCTGGATGAGAGCAAGTCTGCCCAAGGAGCAAAAACTGATGAAACTAGGGAAAAAACAAGCTCCAAAGAATCTATTTTTAGGGCAAGTCCGCCCAAGGAGAAAAATTGATGAAATTAGGGCAAAAACAGTCCCCATAGGACCAGTTTCTAGGGCAAGTCTGCCCCTAGATGAGGGCAAGTCCGCCCAAGGTGCAAAAATTGATGAAACTGGGTCAAAAATAGGCTCCAAATGATCAGTTTTAGGGCAAGTCCGCCCCTGGATGAGGGCAAGTCCGCCCAAGGAGGGTTTAATTTGAATTTTGACAAAAAAGACTAAGGAAAAGGACTGAAAACACAATAGTAATCAATCAAAAGGTTATGGTAAAGTGAAGCAAAGCAAACAATCACTGGTTTCGCACAAATAAGATAATTCGAACAACACAAGCCTAAGTCTAGTAGAGGGGTATAACCAAAAAAGTCCTCTAATCTAGGATGAACATGGTTACTAGGGAGTCCTTAATATACACCCAGTACGTGAGGCCCAAACCGTGAACACCAACCCATTACAAGCATGAGTCGGGAACCTAAAAAGGCTCGGACCAACTCTTCACATCATCCCGATGCTTCGCCGATTACAACATGGTTGGATTGAGGTACAACTTTCTATCTCCCCCCTTTATATACCATGTCGATACGCTTGGTTGGAATCATCCCTTGGGGTGATGAAATCCCCAAGCAAGTCCCACTAAGAAAAGTAAAATGGGTAGACTCAAAAGACGTGGCAAGCTATGATTTCTCGTCGCCCAGGATCGCCAAATGGCGCAAGGGGATTGGATACGTCAAATAGATCACCCAAAAACACAACATACAAGGTTTATTGATGCTTTTTAATTAAACTATGTTCCTAATTAGGGGGTAAGAACCCTTAAAATAGCCAAAAAATTGCTAAAAACTAAAATTTCACCTTTTCAAAAAAAGCTGTCTGGGGCAAATCCGCCTGTCGGTGAGGGAAAAATTAGTTGTTTAGGTCAAATCCGGCTGTCTATTAGGTCATTTCTTCCCCTCCATGAAAATTTTCCAAAAAATAATTTCTAGAGTTTGGGGAGGGTAGGTCCGCCCCTAGGGAGGGTCAGGTCCGCCTGTGAAGGGCAGGTCCGCCTATTTGTTAGGTCGGGTCCACCTCTCTGTGAAAATTTTGCAAAAAACCACTTTTTGTTGTCTATGGAGGGCAGGTCCGCCCCTGGAGAGGGTCAGGTCCATCTGTGGAGGGCGGATCCGCCTGTCTGTTAGGTCGGGTCCGCCCCTCTGTGACTTGTACCTGCAAAAAGTCAAAAAATAGAAAATGTGAAAGTGACTCATTTGTGGGTCCCACCGGGTGTGCCAGAAATGTGATAGGTCAAATTTGAGTGGTAGAAAATGAGCAGCAAACAAAGTAACACAAATAACACTAAAGACAACCTACACCTCAAGATTAGCCTAGTTGGAATCAACGCAAAATAAAGAAGACAAATGAAACTTTTTACCTTGCGTCGAATCGATTCTTTGGTTGGCCCTTCAATATTTGGTGTTGTGTGCTCCTTGGATGGCAAGATGCAAGCTAGATGGTGATATGAAGATGGATACGAGTGAGTGCAAGCATGAAAATGGCTAAGTATGGATTCTAGGAAAAATTTGCAAGAGTTTGGCTACAATGCATGATCTCCCTAAAATGAGAGAAAAGAGGGGGTATTTATAGAGATTTTGGAAATCTCTAAGGAGATGGATGGTCAAGATTGAGCCACCAAGATCAAGATGTAGGGCTAAGGTGAGTTGAGAACTCACAAGCCCTCACATCTTGACATGTGGCATGTGATATGGCTTAAAAGGGGTGATGTGTACATGAGGTGGAAGGATAGTACATGACATGGAGAGGGTACATAGTGCCTTGGGATTGGGACAAGATCTCCTCATAAAGGAGGTACTTGTCCCATGTGGGTGAGAGGACAAGTGGGGAATTAAAAATTCCTCAAATATTCTCATGGGGAAGAGAGAAGGAATTTAAAATTCCCTTAAATGCATTAAGGGATTAAATGTGAATTAAAAATTCACATGGGGAATGGAGATGCCTTGTTCAAAAAGAGAAATCTTTTAATGAAGTTGACTAAGGACACATTCCATAAATGATATGGGGATTAGGGATGACCTAATTGGATGATTAAGGTTGTGCAAGTACTTGATTAGACTAATTAAGGATTCATTAGAGGCAAGTGGGAAATTATGGAGGATGGGACACTAATGATGATTAGGGGTCCACACATCTTAATCATAAATTAATTATGACTAAGAAAGAGGGTTAAACTGCTAAGAGGGATTAGAGGCCAACTTGCAAAAGTTGGAGGATGTGACAATGAGAAAGAAAATAGAGAATTTTAAAAATAAATTTAAAATTCCAAAAGATAATATGACTAAATCAAATAAAGTGGTACATTTATTTAATTTAGAGAGGAAATAGGGGAAAAGTATTTATTGAATTAAATACTTTAGAAAAACTTTATGCAAGACACACAATATTAATTAAGTGAATGATTTAATTAATATCGATCAAAGAGGATAATTTCAACAGAGCAAAGGGATGATTAAGATTATGATTTTGACCATATTGAAGTGGTAAAATTTGGATGTCTACACCAACCACAACAATGTTCAATGTCA
Source organism: Sequoia sempervirens (assembly GCA_007258455.2). Classification (NCBI taxonomy): domain Eukaryota; kingdom Viridiplantae; phylum Streptophyta; class Pinopsida; order Cupressales; family Cupressaceae; genus Sequoia; species Sequoia sempervirens. The sequence goes on along the minus strand of VDFB02058242.1, from coordinate 697,818,413 downwards.
ACCTATCATGCCAAATCTAAACATCATCCCAAATCAGAACATTGTCCAAAATCAATCACCACCAGGTCAAATCTCACAAGGTAACAAATGAAAATACACACCACTTGGAAAACCAATCGAATCAATCATGCAATAGTTGGTGCAGGAAAAACTCATCACAGTTCCCACCTATGGCAATTATCAAGAACCATTAGTGAAACCACTGTGGTACAATGAAAATCACCTTTGTGATTATCACAAAATAAAGGGACACACAACATCAAATTGCATTAGGCTCAAAAATCTCATCTAGGACCTTATTGATCAAAAAATAATAACTATTGGGAACAATTATCAAGATTCAACCACTAGTGGTAGAAGTGATAACCTCTCGACCAATAATCATGTTGAAAATTTCTCTATATCATCCAATGAGTTAGGGGACATATCTCAAAAATTTATTCCAAAGCCTAATCAACATCTTTCACCAAGGTCTAGCAATGATCCTTTCCAAGACATATGGGCATCCTTTGACCTCATGGTTACAGATACTAAACAGATCCACAACTCAACATTTGAGCCACTTCCTATGCCTAATGAAGATATCCAAGAACCCTTTATAAGCAATCCATTCTTTGAAATTGACCCATGTCAAGAACTTGATCCAAAGAATGTCAAAAGCAATTCTGAAATCATTCGAGATCAATAATTTGCATCTCCAAGCTACTACAATGATATAATGGACACTCTCCTATCTTTACAAGATGATCATTATATCCACATAGCACATACTCCTCTATCTACCCATGAGATGCTTTCTTTGGATGGACACGTAGATGATCTTCATTCAGAACAGGATTCCTTTACTCCTAACATTATTACACAAAAAGAGTAGGTTATTGATTCCTACAGTCAAACTGAGTTGTTAACATCAGGATCAGATATTGTAGACATGTAAAATATACATATGCCTGATCCTGATCTTACTAACACTAGTTCATCTTGAATCATCTCCTCTACTTAATTAAATTCATCACATTTCATCTCTTAATTCAATAAATCATTTTTTATCTAATTAAGTCATCATCTCCTATTAATTAAATAAATCACTTTGTTTAATTAATCCTATAGTCCATCTTTTAATTAAATAATTCATTTTATTTAATTAATCTCTAAAGTCGTCTCATTTAAATTAAATTAATTAATCTTTATTTGATTTAAAGCTAACACTATCCTCTTTAATTAAATAAATAAAATCTTATTTAATTAAGTCTAAAATCATTATTCCTCTCATTTTGATTTATTTAAATCCAAAAATCTAAATCAAATGGTCAAATCAGTTAATCTCCTTTAAAATAATCAAAGCCTGATTAATCTTATTCTTAATCCATCAAATCCTCTAGATTTTGCAACTTGCACATGAAAATCAATTTAATTGATTTATAAATCATCTATTTTCGTTCAAAAAAGGCATCAAACATGGAATATTCCTCAAATTTGAAATCTCCACCCAAAAGGTCTTGTCCTCCAAACATGGCATTTAACATCTCTTACAAGTCCTTTTCTTGAGCCATGTGGCATTAACTTCACCTTTCACCTCATCCTTCAAGCCATCTTTTGAATTTGAATCTCCCCACTCTTTGCACATTCTCCAAAATGTGCTCAAGCTTCCTCCATTCACATCTTGACAAGTGGCACTTTCCCATTGGATGTTGAATGATCCCACATTGCTTCATTTTTCTCATTCCTCTATCTTGTCTTTCTATAAATGGAAGGCTTTTCTTCTCATTTTGGATCCACAACTAAGAGAAAAGTTACTCTCTTCACATTGAGAGATAATTTTATCCATTTCATAGCAAAGTTCATCATTTTCATGGTTTCATAGCAAGGCTATGCCAAAATTTCACCAAGGAGCTTCAATCATCCACCAATCTTCATCAAAGATTACCTAGGAGTTGGGAAAGGGCCAATTTCCACATCAAATTGACACCAATTCCCCCATGGGATTGAGAGTTTGCATCTTAAAATAGGATTTCATTGCTTTCTTGGTTCATTTCTTCATTGTCTTTCCTATTTGAGCATTGAAAATGAATTTCATGGGGAATCCTTGTTCTTGCTTGCATTTGATCTAATATTGTGTTTGTTTCTTGTATTTTTGCAGGACTAGGATTGGGGTTCTACAGATATATCCCAAATTTATACTGAGGACATCATGTATGAATATATTGAGCATTATCCACTCAAGGAAATAGTTCAGACATAATAGGATATTCCAGAGTCAACAAAGTAGCAAATTGAAATAATGTCATCTACAGTGGTCATTTATCAGAGAATGCATTCTAAACAAGAACTCTTGAAATAGGCAGAATCAAAGAACAAAGATGCTACTACCACCATACTAGGGGTAACTTCATCTCAAGAAAATGTCAACATAGGGGGCACAAAGAATCCTTATGGTGAAACCAATGTCAATACTACAACCAGCCGCGTCATGAGTCTTCATCCACCCATCACCCCATCCACAAATTGGGACCAACATCAAAAGGAGGTTTTGAATCAAAGCACAAAGAACATTATCAAAGAAAAATAAGCTAAGAAACATATCGGACAAATCAAATACATATGGATACCAAAAAATACATAGAAAAATGATCCCTCTCAAACTCCATTAGTCAAAGAAACTATGGGGAAAAATAAAAAAGGGAAAATTATCCATCAAAGATGTCTACAAAGGAAAAATTTGGTTCCTCAAGCAATGAACAAAGTATATCAAGAAATTGGTCCTAATTCCATTCACACTTCCGTATCCACCCATTATTGCTCATCGTCCCAAGTTTGGAGAGTCAAAGGTTCCAAACTATCAACCAATCCATCTCTTATTCCTAAACACACAACACCATCCATGCCTCCATGCATGATATCCAATTATTGCATTGACCATGTATTGGCATCCACCCTTCATCATAAGGATTCAAAAGGCATCCTATTGTGATGTGAGCACAAAGATAGAGTTAACTCTAGTATTAACAAAGCAAATTAGGAATCTCAAAAGTTGTATTCAAGTGCACATATCTTGGCAAAACAACTTCTTCAGGAAGGATATCGATAGAACATTATGACAGAAGCATCTACATCGACACCACTAGGTGGTTTAGCATGAGCTTAAAAAAATTTTAGAGAAAAATACAAAAAAAATATAAAAAATATTAAAATCCAAAAAAAATTAGAAAAAAGGATTGAAAATAGTAAAGATAAAAATCGCCCTCTAATGAAAGCCACTTTGGTGGTGCTTTGGACAGGTACCATGATGAAAACCTAGAAAACAAGCGTCATGTGTAGAATCAAGCATCTGTGTGTGCCAGTTCAGGTGAAATCATCTCATCCCATTCATAATAAATCCAATGTTCCATCCATCTCATCCATAATAAATCCATTTATCCAATCCATTTTCATCCATCTACATCCATAGTCCAAGTTATCAATATTAACAAAGTTTGGTGCACACTTTACACTTGCTTATGGTAAACATCTTGATATGAGTCATTTTCATTGATCCTATCCTGCCCAACATTATCTGAGCCATGAAGCATTATCCAATGAGCATCCTTTGTTTGAACACCTTATCTTATCACAAGATAATCCTTGGCATCATTTGCATGCTTACCATATCCATCCATCCATGACATTTCATACATTGCTAGACACTGGGGGCAGATATTTACATCTTGCTTTGGGAATAAATCTTGATCTATATCCTCCAACTTATGTGGTGATCTGAACATTGGCAAACATGAAATCAAATTGGTCAACTACTTGTGAGAAAAAAATTTAAATCACTAGCCCATGGCATGTTTTGATGAGAAGACATTCCTTATCAAGCTTCATCTTTCATCGAACGTCAATCCAAACAATCACTATCAGTCGCATATAATTTTCACTTCAAATGTCACATCAAACCATTCAAACAATTTTGTTCCAAAATCAAGCTTGAAAATCCTAATCAATCAAATTCAATCAATTCATCATCATCTCGGGATATCCTTCCTAGTGCTCGTGTTCCTTAACACTATCCTTGCATTGTTGTGCATCCTCAACAATGTTATCATCATCAATCCTGATCAATCAAATCCAATCAATCCCTCATCATCTTGGGATATCCTTCCCAGTCCTCGTGTTGCTTAACATTATCCTTGCATTGTTTTGGATCCTCAACAATGTTATCATCATCAATCCATTGATCCGATCAATCAACCTTAGCTTGGTTTTCAACAAAATCCCAAAATAGAGCATTGCTATCATCACACATATCCATATCCAAATTGTCAAAATCATGTGAAAAATCCAAAAACATTCAAAAAGTCAAGAAAATCCAAAAACATCCAAAACATATCAAAATCCCAAAACAGTTCATAAAAGTCAAAAAAATGTCAAAAACATGTTGTCTGATCTACATCGTATTTGAGCTTAAACATAGGCGAGGCTAATCTTTGATCAACCCCCGAGACACAAAAACACAAAAAACATTCAAAAAACACCAAAATCCAAAAAAACATTCATAAAATCTCAAAAAATTCAAAAATATTTAAAAATTTGGAAAATCAAAACATTTGAAAATACAAAATCCAAAAACAGCCTCAAAACATTTCAAAAAATCAAAAACATCCAAATATTTGAAAAAATCCATCCATCTTGTTTCACTTCACCCACAATAAACTTCCATCCATAATAAATTGGTCATCACCTTCATCCTTTGGCAATACAAACAAAAACAACCAAAACAATCAACAAAAGCAAACTTCAAACGCAAAATCAGAATCGAAACAACAAACTTTTAAATGCAAAATCAAACTCTTGATCATTCGCAAACATGTCAATCAACATTATATCAATAGCCTTTCAAAATAACCTACTAACTTGCCACCATCCACTAACATGTCCTAAGATGCATCCTTCCTACAATGGGCATTATCTTTGGAAAAATCATTTTGGATTCTTATCCTAATCAAAACAAATCCCTTTGGATAAAGGTATGAAGAACATTGGCTTGTTTGTGTACTTGATTTGTTCTTTTTTATTTATTGTATTGCACTCATTCCAATGACCTCTCTATGATGTCTAATCAAAGTGATTTAGAGATAAAGGAATGGGGCATCGATCATTATCTTTTTGTCTGTTGTGCTTGTTGGATGTTCTTGTAATATAACTTGGCGAATACTTGCTTTGTTAGGTGCATCCTAGCAAGGTTTATGTATGTCAAGTGTGAACAAGAATGCTCCTATCTGTTTGTTGATTCAAAGTCCATCGCACTAGGTGCAACGCCATCCTGGTTCTTTATACCTTGATGCATCGTATCTATGTGTGTTATCAACATAAGGTAAGTAGACCTTTTAAAATCCTAATTCCTGATAAGAAAATCATCATCATCATCATTAAAGTTGGCTTGTTGGATTCTCTTGTCATTGTCTTATTTCTTCTTACTTCCCTTAGCTCTAACATTGTACCATGACAATTAATCATAAATCATCACCATTTCATCTATCTTGCATCCACAAACCGTCAGCATACTACATAATGCATATCATATCATATAGAAATCATTAATCATACCACATGCATTGCATCTCCATCATTGCATAATATAGATTGGTTATTCTAGGCATCTCATAAACCATACATTTAACATCCATTGCATAATCATAAAAGCATCATCATATCATATCATGTGCATCCATATCATCCATGCATCAGCATATCATCCATTGCATAGAAACATCATAATCATTTCATATATATATATCATCAATAATGTAACTGTCATGGTACAGAATCACAATCAAGTGTGTGTAATATATCAAAGTAGACATGAGGTTACCCATGGCTAATGACTATCTACATCAAACATTCGAGCTAAACTAATCTTGAACCTCTTTGTCATGAGATCAACCCTCAAATTGAACTTTTCACTCAATCTCTCAAGGGGGTAGTGTACCAGCATAATTATTTCGCTAGGGCAACAGTGGGGCATCTGAAAAAATTAGAGAATTTTTTAATTTTGATCAAGACAATTTATTATTTGAACTAATGCAACGAGTATGTTGCTTCAAAGAGGGGAAAAATGTAGACACGTAAAATGTACCAATTGAACCTATACACCTGATCTTGATTTACTAACACTAGTTCATCTTGAATCATCTCCATTTGTTAACAATTTAATTGAATAATCTTTATTTGATTAAATTCATCACATTCTGTCTTTTAATTAAATAAATCAACTTTATTTGATTAAATCATCCCCCTCTTTAATTAAATAAATCAAATCTTATTTAATTAAGTCTAAAATCATTTTCCTCTCATTTTTATTTAAATTAATCCAAAAATCTAAGTCAAAATGGTCAAATCAGCTAATCTTCTTTAAATTAATCAAATCTTGATTAATCTTAGTCTTAAACCATCAAATCCTCTAGCTTTTTCCACTTGCTCATGAAAATCATTTTAATTAATTAATAAATCTCTATTTTCATTCAAAAAAGGCATCAAAGATGGAATATTCCTCAAATTTGAAATCTCTCCCGAAAAGGTCTTGTCCTCCAAACATGACATTTAATATCTCTTACAAGTCCTTTTTTTAAGCCATGTGACATTAACTTTACCTTTCACCTCATCCTTCAAGCCATCTTTTGAATTTGAATCTCCCCCCTCTTTGCACATTCTCCAAAATGTGCTCAACCTTTGTCCATTAGCATGATGACAAGTGGTGCTTTATCATTGGCTTATCTTTTTTCCCACATCATCCATATCTTTCAAATCCTCCATCCTTCTTTCTATAAATAGAGGCCTTCTCTATTTGTTGAGGGAGCCACAATCAATGTAAAATTATTATGGTCATTTATGGAGGAGAATTGGAACCAAATTTATCATCTTCATATCAAAGATCATCCAGTATTCATTCATTTTTATCATTTCTTAGCTAGGTTATGCAAGAATTCAACCAAGGAGTCTCTATCTTCATCAAATCATCACAAAGCTTACAAGGGATTGGGAAAGTGTCATTTTCCACATAAAAATGGCACCAATTCCCCCATGGGATTGAGAGTTTTGCGTGCTTAAATAGGATTTAAAAGCTTTTCTTGTTTTTTTCTTCATTTCTTTCCTATTTTGAGCATTGTAGATGAATTTCATGGGGAATCTTAGTTCTAACTTGCATATGGATCTAATCTTGTGTTTGTTTGCTATGTTTGTGCAGTTCTAGGATTGGGTTCACAGACTCATTTTGTCCTTTGATGGCCTTTAGTGTAAGTGGTTGGAGTGGTTTTTAACCATAAGGGCCTATTTGTTAAGGCTTCGAGCCAAGTCATACAAGAAAACAAACTGAGCTCCCTATATAATCACATGCCACATGGTGGCATGGTGATCACCATACCTTTTGGGGGCGGGGTGGTTGCGAGATCAACCCCCCATCGGTTCATTTTTAAAAAGCTATTCAAAACTAGTTAGTAGACAAAATCAACCCACCACCGATATAGGTTAAGGGCTTGGCACGTGGCGCAACAGTCGTCGGGAGTTTCGGACCCCAATGGGTCATGGGGTCAAATCCCCTTAGAATTTTATTGAACCACCTAAGAGCCAACGACCACCGCCACTACCGAAGGGTGACACGTGGCACTTGCAGAAGTAGCCACATGTCACAATGTGATTTGTTGTTGTGACATCATCTGCCATGCCAACAAAGACCGTTGACTGGACTACCACTTGGACTTTCTGACTAGAGATACAGACTACCCCGTGTCACTTGATGGTTGGTCCACCTCACCCTCCATACCATACGGCCTACTAAGTCTTCGTGATGATGTCATTAGTCGTACCACCTGGTCTGCCCTAGTCAACTGCAACTTTGACTTGTGATATCTCAGACATATGAACTCAAAATTAGACGAAATGAACATCGTTGGGTTTGTGTTGTCAAGCTCTTTGATTTCATGCCATTTCTAAAAAATTATGAGATAATCATTTTTTTCACCTTTCTGATGGCCTCAAGTACTAGTTTGAATAAACTTTGACTGGTTGTATCTTGGGCATATGAGCTCCTTTCGACTTCGTTCAAGTTGCATTGGATTCAGGATTCAGAGCTCTTTCTAATAGTGCTAAATTTTGGAGCATTGGGGACAATTCAATTTTTAGTGAAAAATATCCCTCAGATCAGGCCTCCCCACTAGAGAGCTTTTGGACCTCCAAAAGCTTGATTACTCAGAAATTAAGTGAGGGTAAAGTTCCCTCACTTTACCAATCTCCATCCATTTTTCCTTGCTTAGATGCATCACCTTCACTCCCACTCTGAGGTATTCAACTGCTCCTCTTCGTTAAGTCATGAAATTCTTGTCGAGAATGACATCCTTTGGAAACTCTGACATGTACTATGGTGAAAGATCATCAACTAATGAAACCTGAATGTTTGTGTCTTCATCTAGTATCATTGGAGGCTCGTACAACTTCATATTCTCAACATTGAAAACTGAATAGATATGCATGTATGGAGGAAGATTAAGGCAGAAGGCATTGGTACCGATCTTTTCCAGAATCTTGAAAGGACCATATCTGATTGGCTTGAGCTTTCTTCGTTCACCTTGCATCCTTTCCTTATTGATATGTAACCAAACTCGGTCTCCAACTTGAAAATGGTGATCACTATGATGCTTATCATGGTGAGCCTTGTATTTTTCTTGGCTCTACTCCAATTGTGCTTCCACTACCTAATGAATTGCTTGGACTTTCTAAATGAACTTCAAAGCCCTATATGCATCATGGCATCCATCTTCAACATCATCTTTCCCAAGAGAAAAATCCATCAGTGTCTTAGGAACATCACCAAAGCAAGTCTCAAAAGGAGACCTCTTTGTAGAAGAGTGTGCCACATGGTTGTAAGCATGTTGCACATAATGAAGACTCTCATCCCATAGCTTTGGATGTTTGTTGCAGTAACCTTTGAGAAAATGCACAACTGTCCTATTTACTACCTTTGTTTTTTTGTCGGTCTATGGATAGAAGGCTCTACTCTTCTTCAGTTTGGTGTACATGAGTCCCTACAAAGCTGACCAAAATTCCCCTAAGAATCAAGAATCTCAATCTAATACAATAGAAGTAGGTAACCCAAAATGAATCCATACAAATTGAAAGTACATATAAGTTTTCAGTTCAGCTATGACCTATTTCTTATTAGAATACACATTTTGTTGAACCGATCAACTACTACATACAGATAATCATGTCCCTTCCTATACATAGGTAACCCCCCAACAAAATCCATTGACACACTTTCCCATGGACGAGAAGGTATAGGTAGAGGTCTGTACAACCCCAATTTCTTGTTACTAGGTTTACTAGTTGCACACATAACACAACCTCTAATATACTTGGATACAGTTTCCTGCATATGAGGTTGGTAACAATATTTTTGCAGTTGAGTGATTGTCTTGCTTACCCTAAAGTGTCCTGCAATCAATGAGGTGTTTTCTTCTCTGATAACCTACGCTTGTTCATCCTTTGGTATGCATAATTTTCCCAAGTGATGCAATAGTTTATCTTGCACATAGTAATCTTTCTCTTCTACATGTTTGTCTGCAATTAGAGCTGAATAGATTTCCTTAAAGTTTTTATCATTAGCATACTGTTCCTAAAAACTTTGGTGTAGGAGCGCCCAAGCCCTTCAAGGAAAACTTCAAGTTCCAGGAGGTTGCAGGGGTCTTGAAGACTTATAAACCAATCCAGAACATCAACTATGATATCTTGCAACCTATAATGGCATTTGGCATGGATGAGAGTAGTTGGAAGATCAAAAATCTTAAGGGTCCTGATAAGGACCCTAGGACCAAAATGCTTTGTAAATGGAAAAATAATGTTCTAGGAGGTTAGATAGGTTTATTATGATTTAATTTTGTCAAATAATATTGGATAGTAAGGATCCAATAGTTTTTGGATAGTAGAGTTTAATAAATTGTAAATTGGAAATTCAAATTTTTGAATTCCAACATTGGGCGGGAAAGTAGTTTTTTGATGTTTTAATCACTTTAATGTAAAATAATCAATCCAAAATGGTTTGAGAAGTTGGGGAAAGGTTATTCAAAGCCATAGAAGTCATTTTTATAGAGGTTGGGTTGTTGGTACGGATTTTGTATGGACTGCTACAAGAAAAAGCAAAAAAACAGCAATTTCTTGCATTTTTCTTGTGCTCTTTTGATTATTTATTGATTTCTATTGAATATATGTCTGGTTGGATGCTTTGGGAACCTGTATTTACATATTTTAAGGCCTTTTTATGCTCTGATAAGTAACAGCAATTAATTCTTTGTATTTTATAACTGACTGTCCTCAAGAAAGTGCAGATTTTCATTGATTTTGAGGGTTTTATGGATGATTGATCCATTTCAAGGTAGAGTGATGCTGTAACCTTTGAAATGGATCACTTCTAACATTTATAATACAAACGTAACAAAATAATGTGCAGGAAAGAGGAATATTAAGGTGTACACCAAGATTGGACAATGCAAAGTGCATGAGGATGGGGGCTAAGGTATAGCAGTAGAAGATCTGCCTTAATAAGGGGAAATTTTTTGAGTTTGTATTGATTTATTATGTTGATCTAATGGTGAAAATTCAAATAGAGGGTTCTGGAAGTGTTTGGAAGGTGAGTAACTAAAAAGCCCTAGTTTTGAGGCAATTTAAGGAGGGTTTTGTGTTTGAGCATGTTAGATGTGTCATAGAAGCCTAAAAACTTGGAATCTTTGGTTTTGAGACATTTTAAGAGACTATTGAAAGTTTCATGGTCAGGGGATAAGTTTAGAGAGGGGTTGCTTTGAAAAAGAGGGCTATTTAGGCCTAGTTTTGAGGAAACGACAGGTTTTGGAAGGGATTGTCTGAAGCAAGTGATATCAAGGTTTGGATATGTTGTTATTCATCATAAAAAACATCTTAATTATTCATTACATTGGAGGGTCCTTTGGAAAGTTTGAGAGAAAAGTCAAAAATCCTTCACTAGAGGCCTTGTTGGGCTAGAAGGCCAAGTTAAGGTGGAAAAGTGGATTTTGTTCAAAACAGAGGTTTGTGGCTTTGATTTCATTTAAGACAAGTGTAATTTTGTCTCTTAAGAACATTCCTAGGGTTTGGGTCCATAGGAGAAGGTTTTGAGTCATAAGTGCATTATTGAGGCTTATCTCCACAAGGGTGCCTGGAAGAGATTTGAGACTGCTTCATTGAAATCCTTGAAATCATTGTGTGTTTCCAAAAGTCCCATAGCCTTTGCATCAAAATTTCATGTACCATGGAACTACCCTTAAGGATAATCGAAGCTTTCATAACAAGAGGCCTAGAGAGCATGTCTGCTACTTTTTTATGGGCACCTTTCTTATACTTATTTACCAAATGAAACTGTTACAGAAAACCCATCCACTGAAAGTGCCTACTTTGTTGTAGCTTAGACTGTGAGTGTAAATACTGTAGTGGCTAGTGATCAGTGTGGATTATAGCTTCTTTACCCATTATGTAATGTTCCCATTTTTTAACACTTTGAACTAAAGCATAAAGCTCCTTATCATAAATGGGATAGTTACTTATTGCTCCTAAAAAGGTTTCAGAGTGGTAGCAAACTAGTTTACCTCCTTCCATGAGTATGGCTCCCATGGAAAACCCACTAGCATTTGTCTCAATCTCAAACAGTTGGTGTAGATCTGATAAAGCTAGAACTGGTGTGGTGCTCAACTTTCCCTTCAATGTGTTGAAATCCTTCTATTGTGGACCTCCCCACTAAAAATTTTTGTTCGTACTAATTAATGTGTGCAATGGAGATGCAATATAAGAGAAGTTTTCAATGAAATTTCTCCAGTACTAAACTGCACCTAGGAAACTTCTAACTTTTGTGACTGTACTTGGCTTAGGCTAGTTTACAATAGCTTCAACTTTCATAGGGTCTACTTTCAATTAACCATCTCCTACAACATAGCCTAAGTACACTAAGGAAGCCTTAGTGAATTCACATTTAGACATATTTACATAGATTTTTTCTTTTCTCAATACATCAAAAACTCTCTTTACATGACTTACATGATCTTCCCAAGTTCAACTGAATATAAGAATATCATCTAGATATACTATGACAAAATCATCAATGAAAGGATGAAAGACATCATTCATGACTCTCATAAAGGTAGCTAGTGCATTACAAAGCCCAAAGGGCATGACCATCCACTCAAATAGTCCCTGTTTTGTTTTAAATGCAGTTTTCCAAATGTCATCTTCTGCAATTCTTATCTGATGATATCCACTACACAAGCCTAACTTAGTGAAATAAACTACATGCTTCAATTGATTGAGTAAATCATCAATTCTGGGAAGAGGATACCTGTTCTTTACCATTGTCTTGTTCAGGGCTCTGTAGTTGATGCACATTCTCCAAGTCCCATCATTTTTTGGAACCAACACAATTGGAGAACCACAAGGAGATGTACTAGGACAAATGTCTCTTTTCTCAACCAACTCCTTAACCAGCTTTTTCATTTCCTCATTCTACATAACTGATAAATAGTACATGCTGATGTTAGGAAGTGGCACATCCTGTTGTTACTGGATTTCATGTTGTATCTCTCTCTTGGGTGGCAACCCCTTCGGTTCTTGAAACAAGTCATCGTAAGCGGAAACAATTTTGACCATTTCAGCTTTATGTTTTGGATCACACCCCTTGAATGCCTTAGATTTATCATCTTCTTGGCATTTACAAGCATTAATACAAATTTCTTACTTGAGTTGACCAACCTTTTCATTTGAAAAACATTAACTAGTGTAAGAATAGTCTTAACCTTATGTGCACGTACAATGTACTATATCCCATCTTTAAAAAGATGATACTTGTTCTCCCCCTATAAAATATTTCTTTTATGTCATACAAATAAGGACTCCCTAACACAAGCCCACAAATATCCAAAGAAACTACATCTACCTCTACCTCATCAACAAAGTTTGCAGTGATAGCAAATCTCAATTTACATTGTTTCATTACCTATAGTTGAGCATCATTGCAAACCCATCCAAATGGATATGGCTTTGGATGAGGTGTTTTAGCCAGATTCAGTTTCTTTACCACTTCTTCAGATATTAAGTTGACTTGAGAACCCATATCAAATAGTGTATCAACCTTAGTATGCTTTGTTACAACCCAAATGTGAAACAATTTGTTTCTTTTCTTATCAACCTTAGGAGAAGATTCATTACTTGTACTTGCACTTGCATTGGAAAAACTTGTATTAGAAGAAAGAGATATACCTTTCCCTTTACCTTGGATCTCGGCAGCAGCAATCTTTGTCTCATCTCTGAAGTCAAATCCAAGATCTTGTTGAATCACTGCATCAGTCTTTTGCTTGCCTTTATTGCCCCCATATATTTTCGTCCTTAGTTCTAGATGTAGCTTCCAGCACTTCGAATCATCATGCCCTTCTTTCTTGCAATGGGAGCATGTGGGCTTATCACCCTCTTTCTTAATTGTAGTTGTCTTCCCTTTTACTTTATCTTTTTCTTTATCTTTACCCTTAGGCTTAGATGGCTTTTTATCAAAATTTTCAATGAAGGAACCCTTACCTTGTGACTCTAAGTGTGTGGCTTCGACACAAACTTCATCTAAATTACTAGGATTCAAAACCAAAATGGAATGCCTTAGGTAAGAGTGAAGACCACCTATGTACTTCAACAATGTATCCTCAGTGTACAATGGAACATTCAATGTAATAGCCCATTTACGAAACTCATGGGTGTAATCTTGAACAGATTGACCTTTCCCTTGCCTAAAATTTTGTCAGTTCATCATTAACTATTGCATATGGCCTAAGGGATAGAATTTATTTTTAAGAGCATTAACAAATTCTACCTAATTTAAACTGACTCTACCATGCTGTGAAATTTATGCCCAAGTCCTACTCTCCCACCAGGTGAGATTTGAACCTCCCAACCGAAGAGTAGCTAACTGGATCCTATCAACATCATCTACAAGATTTTGGACTCTACAATAGACTTCAACTTGTTGAACCCAGTCATCCATTCAATTCCCCACAATACTTTGGTAAGTTAAATTTTACATCCAATTTGATTCTAGGCTTATGTGCACCCTTGAAAGGATTAGAAGACATAGAATGAGTAGAAGAAGGAGAAGAAGGAGAAGAAGGAGAAGAAGGATTTGGGAGCATTTTCAGAGGCTCGTGATCACCTTTTGATCTTTTCCTTTTGTCCTCACGAGCTTCATGTCTCCACATTTGTTCTTGCCTCTCCTGGAATAGAACTTCTACCATGGCATTCATGTCAAGAAAAGCTTTCTGGAAACTCTTCTCATCAAGCTCTGAACTTTTTCCACCACCTGTTTCTTCCATCTATGATGGTGTATTAGTTCTTCATCTTCTAATCTTAGGATTATATTCTTCAAGCTTGGCTTCACCTCGTCAAATCCTGGATCTCGTTAGCATTCACTTCTGCAATACTAGTCACACAAGGCTCTGATACCAAACTTGATCTATTTTAGGATCTAGGATGATTGCTTACAAAATGCTTAACATTTCATAATAGTTAATTCAAAGCTCAAAAGAATGAATTAACATAACATAAATGCTTAATCAAACTTATCATGACAAGATGATGAATGAAAGAAAGAGAGAAATGAGAGAGAAGACCGAATGCAATTTGTTAACATATTTCACCAAATGGCTACATCTTTGGGTCCCTCTCCAATAGAGCGACCAATCTTATTAAGCTCCAAAATCATAATTACAATTGCGCTGTAAGACTATCCCCTTCCAGCACGGTGGCATAACATTCCTCTGTCATACAAGAATGGCTTCCAAAAATCTCCAAGGTGATCTCTCTATCACATCACTTGATTAACTTCTAAGAGCCTACACTCCTTTTATACATAAAATAAGCCTAATAAGGCTTAACCATAAAAATAAATGACTAACCCCCCTTAACAATTCATACAATGACTCATTTTTTCCTTTTATGGCCTTTGGTGTAAGTGGTTGGAGTGGTTTCAACCATAAGGGCCTATTTGTTAAGGCCTCAAGCCAAGTCATACAAGACAATAAACCGAGCTCCCTATATAATCACATGCCACATGGTGGTATGGCAGTCACCATACCTTTTGGGGGTGGGGTGGTTACAAGTTCAACCCCCTACCAGTTCATTTTTAAAAAGCTATTCAAAACCGGTTAGTAGACAAAATCAACCCACCACCGATATAGGTTAATGGCTTGGCGCGTGGCGCAATGGCCATCGGGAGTTTCAGACCCCAATGGGTCACAAGGTCGAATCCCTTTAGAATTTTATTGAACATCCTAACAATCAATGACTGCCACCACTGCCAAAGGGTGACACGTGGTGCTTGCAAGAGTGGCCACATGTCATAGTGTGATTCATTATCATTGTGACACCATCTGCCATGCCGACAAAGACCGTTGACTAGACTGCCACCTGGACTTCTCGATTGGACATACAGACTGCCATGTATCACTTACTGGTTGGTCCACCTTTTCATCCATATCGTACAGCCTGTTAGGTCACCATTCTGATGTCATGTTGATGGCATTAGTCATACCACTTGGTCCACCCTAGTCAACTGTAACTTTGACTTATGATATCTCGGACATACGAACTCGAAATTCGATGAAATGAACATCATTGGGTTTGTGTCGTCGAGCTCTACGATTTGACATTATTTCTAATGAATTTTGAGACGATCATTTTTTTCCTTTCTGATGGCCTCAGGTACTAGTTTGATCAAACTTTGATCGGATGTATCTTAGGCATACGAGCTCCTTTTGACTTCATTCAAGTTGCATTGGACTTAGGATTCAGAGCTCTTTCTAATGGTGCTAAATTCTAGAGCATTGGGGACACTTCAATTTTCAGTGAAAAATATCCCCTGGATCAATATTAGATATTATTGTCTCATTAATTTGGTGTGTAACATTACTTTTAGAGTATCCTAATGTTAAATTTCTCTTAGGCATTAAAAAGTTATACTAGCCATCATGACATCCAAACTAGTGGGTAAGTAGACACTTAGATTCACTTTAGCATATAAAATTTCATTATTTTGAATACAATCTATGATTAAATTCCTCATTTTTGGTTCTCTATAAATCTTTATCTAGTTAGGGATAACCCTCCAAGGAAAGAACATGTCAGAAAATTCTATCAACATATATCTATTCAAGGTCTTGGACTAGTCCTTCTAGCATTGGAACCTTCTCCTTCCTATTTTTATCTTTTTTTGGGCCTACTTATAAAAAGTCTACTTATGTGAGGATCCTTTGAGTGAGGAATGAAATCTTGTTTCACATAAGGTATTTTGATTAACTTCTAAATTTTCTTATAGATCAGATTTGTAAGGATTTTGATGGATTTACCTTGTCATAAGTTTGAAGTTGGTTATCCTAACATGACTATAAAGGAATCTCTAAAAAATTCAAATATTGGAATATGATTTGACTTATCCACAACATTCCCTTGAATCTACATTATAAATTTTCCTATGTGTGCCCTTTATATTTTGTTCTCATTCTTCTTGTTATTTTGTCACTTTAAATTCATATGTTTTAGCATCCTTGTGGTTTGGTGATTTCTTCACTTTAATTATTCTTTATGTACAACTTTCTCATGATGTGGTGATGGAGTTTTGGTTCTCAATGGTGTGTTTTCATGTGCATGTGTTTATTTTTTATCATTTTTTAGTGATCTTCATCACTCATCATCATTTTCCATTATTAACTAGGTAGGTTTTCATTGCCTCTTATAGATCTTTGATGGTATTTGGTTTCATGTTTTCCTTTGTTTGCATTGTTGATGTTGAAGGGTAAGCAAGAAGGGAAAGTGGTTGAAGATAATATGGTGCATGTGCTACATACCAGTAAAGAGAAAAAGGTATGGATGATCTAAAATTTGGTTCAATGAGCTCTTTGGAGAGCCAAAAGGGATGCCCCTATATAGGCTAATTGATCATGAAATCCAATTGCTACCCAATTGCTTACTTCTTGATATAGGTGTATACTGGAAAAGAATTTCAAAGGAAAATGAGTTTAAGAATTACCTTAAATAATTCTTACAAGTTTTAATTGAGGAGGATGGCATGAAAAATCACTTTCATTAGGACTCATATTCATTAGGATTGTCATAAATTCATTACGAATGTCATCAATTTATTACAATAGTCATAACTTTGCATTTAGTGTGTCTGAGGGCCAAACCAATAATTCCAACATGTTCAAACAAGTGGGTTTATGGTATAAAAGGTCCTATTTGACACCCCATCTTGCTTGAATGTTGCAAGCTATATTGTGTCGACACTTTCTCTTAAGATCCCTAAGTGCAAAAAAGTGGAAAACTTTGGAAAACTATTTCTCAGAAAATGTGGCACCTACAAACATTTTGTCTGAAAGTAGAGGGACATGTCTAGGCTCCCTCAAAAATAATATTTCTTATTTTTTGAAATCTCCAATCCACTTGAAAATGGTGACAATTTTTCAAATGTTGCAAAAAGCATTAGATGTGTTTAGTAAAAACTTGTCAAGAGCCATAATTTTCATTATGTTCATTGTGTGACCAAACTAATAGTTCCAAAACATTTCGATGGGTGGGTTTATGGTAGGAAAGTCTTTTTTTTGCACCCCACCATACCAGATCATTCCAGGCTACATTGTATAAGTGCTTTCTCTTAAGAGCCCTAAGTGCGAAAAAAGTATAAAACTTTGATGAGCTCTTTCTTAGAAAACATAACACTTACAAATATTTGTTTGAAGATACAGGGTCATGTAGGGCCCCTCTACAATAACCTCTCTCATTTTTTCATATCTCCAACCCATTTGGTTGTGGTGACAAGTTTGTGCACATTGGAGAAAACATCAAATACATTGCAGAGAAAGTTGCAAGATGGAATAAAAAAATTTGTTCATCATGCAAAAAAATCAATAGTTCCAACACATTCGAGTGGGTGGGTTTATGCTAGGAATGGTCTTATTTCACACCCCAACATGTCGGATCTTAGATAAATCATAAAAGATAGATGTCACATCCTATGGTGGAGATTAAAGGATGCACGATCTAATGGTTTAAATTTTAACTTATCATTATTTAACTCCTTCCCTCTAAGAAAATTAAATTATATTCCTTTGTTGGAAACACAAGGGCAAACAACTGAGAGGGGGGTGAATCAGTTGTCACAAAAATTTAAAACTTATTAAACTTATTAACTCTTATTCTCAAATCTGATTAATAACCATGAAAGCATAAATCATCAACGCATCAGAAACACACATAACACCAAGACTTTTATGTGGAAACCCTATTACGGGAAAAACCACGGTGGAGGTTAGTCCACAAGATTATACCTTGTTAAAAGTATAAAGAATAAAATGGGGAATGCACATGCATTCAAGCACACTACCTAGAGCTCGTTGCTCAATTACAACAAGGCTTATTGTCCAAAGGAAGACGCAGTCTCTTATAGAAACATTTGGATTACATCTGCGGGTATTTGAACTAAAAGAATAGCATATGTTAATGACTGATTACAGTTTCGTTTAAGCACATGAACACTTCTTCACTCTTCTTCACTTTTATTCACACTCTACTCTACCTTTGAAATATTTAGGACATTATTTTTGCACACCATGCACAAGCACACCATCAAATGGAATAAACAATCACTTATATATATCCGCAACTAGGAATTAGATCACTACATGTCAACTTCAACAAAATAATAAAATGAATATAAATGGTCAGCTCAAATCAATAACAATTATCAATGTGAATCAACCAAGGTTGGCCACAACATAGTGAAGACCCAAATCAACATCCTCAAACAAGAACCACCTTCAAAAATTACTCCTCAAATATCCACAACACGCTACATTCACCTTGTCGGCCATGCACATGAAAAACATGAACACACAAGAGAAAAATATCCAATTACAAGTACAACGATTGATGAAAATGTGAAACACAAATAGAGCATGATCTAGAAACATCCACAAACATCATGAATCACCAGAGAAGCATCTACAACAATTGAAATTACTAAAATCGCATCATCTTCATTCAGGAACACCAACTGAAGCAATAGAAAAATTGTCTAAATACAAATCTTCATGTGGATCTCTGGAACTCAACGTGGGTAAACTAGACATACTTGACAAGAAACCCCTTAGTCCACAACCTCTGATCATCAACATACTAAACTCACCGATAGACATAACTTCACTTCACAACTGACAACCTACAACTCATTCCATTACAATTTTCTCAATATCCTTGACATATACAGCCTAAATGCCAATAGTGCTAATAGTGTTGACATCAATGACAACCACAACATCCAACAATCTCCCCCTTTGACATTGATGGCAACACATGATGCGAAAAACACCATCAACGCAACTATCTATCTCTTCGCACTTACTCCCCCTTAGATTTTGACACTTCTCTTCTTGACTCATAACTCTTCTCCTCACATGACTCTTTTCCTAGATAATTCATAGTTTTTCACATGACTCTTCTCCCCCTTTGACATCAATGAAAAAGGTCTCTAAGCTCTGAACATCTAACTACTCCCCCTAAGTAGCAACCACCACAACATCAATTTGGATCAAGATATGACTATGAAGTGCATGGACCGATGCAAGACAAGGCATCTTAGTTCTAATTAGGAGGGTTAAATCACCCCTAACTTCCCTCTGAGATACTCAAAATTATCCTTAGGCAACGGATTAGTAAAGATGTCTGCAATATATTCCTTAGTAGGCACATACTGCAATCTGACTTCCTTTTCACTCACCTTCTCTCTCAAAAAGTGAAACTTGATAGATATATGCTTGGTCTTCGAATGTAGTACTAAATTCTTAGAAATGTTAATTGTACTTGAATTATCATAGAATATAGCAATAGGCTCATCATACACAACTCTAATATCTTTCAACATTTGCATCATCCACAATACTTGTGTACAATTGTTAGCAGCAACAATGTATTCTACCTTTGCAGTAGATAAGGAAATGGCATTTTGTTTCTTACTTAACCATGAAATCAACTTCTTTCCCAAGAAAAATGCACCACCACTAGTACTTTTTCTTTCATTCACATCTCCTACCCAATCAACATCAGTAAAGGCACTCAAAGTAAGATCATTATCTTTAGGATACCACAGGCCAAAATCAATTGTCCCCTTCAAGTATCTAAAAATCCTCTTCACAGTAGTCACATGAGATTCCTTAGGATTAGCTTGAAACCTTGTAACAATACATACAACATTCATGATATCAGGTCTAGTTTGAGTCAAATAAAGTAATCCACCAATCATCCAGGTATCTAGTCTAATTTTCCTTCAAAGAAACATCATCTTGTCTCAACTTACATCCGGTCACCATAGGTGTACCAACTGGATTTGAATCTTCCATACCAAACTTCTTCAGCAATTCTTTCACATATTTGGATTGAGATATAAAGATCCTTTTATCTAACTAAGTAATTTGCAATCCCAAGAATAATTTCATCTCTCCAATCATAAACATCTCAAATTGACTCTGCATCGCATCTCATCGGCAAACTTCATGCACAAACTTTCATCTCCTCCAAAAATGATATCATCAACAAAGACTTCTACAATCAAATCTTTATCATGATCAATCTTGAAATATAGATTACTATCAACAGTACCTTTGTTAAATCCAAGCTTCAGCAAATACTTGTCCAATCTGGCATACCATGCTCTAGGGGCTTGCTTAAGTCCATACAAAGCTTTCTTCAACCAAAAAACCATATCTCCTTGATCATTCAATTGAAATCCATCTAGTTGCTCAACATACACCTCTTCTTCCAATTCGAGATTTAGAAATGTTGACTTGACATCCATATGATAAACCTTGTAGTTTTTTTAAGCAACATAAGCAAGAAATAGTCTCACAACTTCAATCCTAGCAACAGGGGAAAAAATTTCTTTAAAGTCAATTCCTTCCTTCTAAGAATATCTTTACATACCAATCTTGCTTTGTTTCTAACCACTTCCCTTTGCTCATTCAGTTTGTTTCTAAAGACCCATTTAGTTCCAATTACTTTTGTATCTTGAGGTCTGGGAACAAGAATCCATGTATCATTCTTCTCAATCTATTTTAGCTCCTCTTTCATTGCTTCAACCCAATGTTCATCTTTACATGCTCCATTCACACTGTTAGGCTCAGTCTTTGAAATCAAATAGTATTCTTCTACAATTTTTCTCCTAGTCTAGACACCTTTGTTCTTGTAACCTATAATATGATCTTTTGAATGATTTAACCTCACATACCTTAGATTCTAAGGATTTTCTTGAACTTTAGGCTCTTGTGATCTCTCTTTTGCACTTTCACTAGTTTCTCCTTCCTCTTAATTTTCTTGATTCACCAAAATGTTCTGGACTTGATTTGAAGTCTAAACTTTCTTTCCTTTATTTGTATTGTCATTTTGATCATCTAGCTATGTCTTCATCAACCTTGACATTGGCACTTTCAACCATTTTCCTCAATCTCTTATTGTAACACCGGTAGGCCTTGCTTTTAGTAGAATAACCCAAAAAGATTCCTTCATCACTCCTAGCATCAAAATTTCCTATATCTTCATCTCTTTTGATATAATATTTGCTTCCAATGATTTTGAAATATCTAACAGTAGGTTTATGACCATACCATAGCTCATAAGGGGTCTTACCAGTATCACCTTTGATTTGTACCCAATTGAGAGTGTAAACAACAGTTTTCATAGCTTCTCTCCAGTAGATATGAGGAACATTTCCTTCTAGCATCATAGTTCTAGCAGCTTCTTCAATTGTCGTGTTCTTCCTTTCCATAACTCCATTTTGCTGAGGGGTCCGCGGTGCAAATAACTGTCTCTTTATTCCATGTTCTTCACAATAAGAATTAAACTCACTAGAAGTGAATTCACCGCCTCAATCTGATCATAGACATTTAATATTTAGACTTGTCTCTATCTCAACCATAGCCTTAAAGATCTTGAACTTTTCTAGAGCTTCAAATTTCTCCCTTAAGAAGGTAACCCACATCATTCTAGAATAATCATCAATGAGTAACATGAAATACATGTAACCTTGTAAACTTCTAACTCTAGAAGAACCACACAAGTCAGTATGCACAAGCTCCAACAATTCATTTGAATAATGTTGTTTGCTCTGAAACGAAATTCGAGTTTGCTTCCCTAACTAACATTCCTTGCATATAGCATTAGTAGGTTTCATCAACTTAGGAAGATCTCTCACAGCCTTTGTAGAACTTATCTTGATAATATTATCAAATTTTACATGACATATTCTCCTATGCCACAACCAACTTTCATCAACTTGAGCAATCAAACAAATTTTACTAGCAGCACTTAGGTGAAAGATATTACCTTTTGTTTTTGTACCTAATGTAATCACATTTCCTAAACTTCCCAATATTCTACACTTTCCATCCTTGAATTTAAGATTGTATTCCTTATCAACCATATTTCCAACACTTAAAAGATTATGCTTCAGACCTTCCACACATAGGACATCATCAATATTATGCTTACCATCAAGAGAATGCATCCTTTACCATGGATCACACCAGCTTTGTCATCACCAAATCTTACAACACCTCCATCATACTTTTCTAAACTCACAAACTTACTTTTATCACCTGTCATGTGATGAGAGCATCCACTATCAATCACCAATTCATCTTTATCTTCAACTCAAGCAACTAGGGCTTTCTCCACATTTGTACAACTTGAAAATTCAGTAGACACAAGTTTATTTTCCTTGATAGCAATAAATACCCATTCGTCCTCACTTATATTCCCTTTATCAGATTCATCATCTGTCACACCTTCATCAGTAGCATAATAGCACTTTCTTTGAAATCTAGGCTTGTTAGGTTTTGACTTAGGAACTCTTTCTAGACACCTTGATGTAAAATGACCTATCTTATTGCAAGAAAAACATTTAAGAGGCAATTTTCCTTCATACTTATCTTTTCCTCTCACTAATCTTTTGACAATAAGTGCTTCCAGCTCTTCTAGCTCTCTTCTTCTTCTTTAATCTGTCTTATTTCTTCCTCATACTTGAATATCTTTCTAGAAGAACTTTCACCCAGATCATATCTCTATTTATCTCTTCTAGAGGTAGTAGCCTTGAATGCAAATTCTACCTTAGGAAGGGCATCACCAAATCCACTCAACTCAAAAGTAGTAAGCTTACCAATCAACATATCTCTAGTAACATTTGTCACAGTCTGGAGCTCCTCAATAGCAGTAGCTTTGACTTTGTAAGCAGCAGGCAAGGATCTAAGAACTTTAGCAACAATCTTTGATTCTTCCAACTCTCCACTAGCACATTTGATACCACATACAAGTTCATTCACTCTTTGCATGAAAGTAGTAATATTCTCATCATTACACATTCTCAACATTTCATATTTCCCTTTTAGACTCTGTAGCTTAGCAATCTTCACATTAGCATCACCTTCATACAATGTTTCCAACCTTTTTCCATATCTCATAAGTAGTCTTCAGATTTATCACATTTGTCATCTCAGAATCAGTCAAAGCACTCAACAATACTTCCTTCGCCCTGATATTGTACTCAGCATCCCTAATATCAGCAGTAGTAGTAGGACCATTTTGTGGAATAACATACCTATTACTTGTAATGTTTGAGAAGGGTTCACCAATGCATCTCAGATGACACTCCATTCAATTCTTCGATAGAGAATAATTTTTTCCATCAAATCTCAGACTATCCTTCTTATATGTCACCATCCCGGATCACCTCAAGTTGTTAAAAATTTTCCAAGGAACCAGCTTTGATACCAACTTTTGGCAACACAAGGACGGACAACTGAGAGGGGGGTGAATCAGTTGTCACAGAAATTCAAAACTTATTAAACTTATTATCCCTTATTCTCATATTTTATTAATAACCATGAAAGCATAAATCATCAACACATCATAAACACACAACACCAATATTTTTATGTGTAAACCCTGTTAGGGGAAAAACCACGGTGGAGGTTAGTCCACAAGATTATACCTTGTTAAAAGTATAAAGAAATAAAATGGGGTTCAATGCACATGCATTCAGGAACACTTCCTAGAGCTCACTGCTCAATTACAACAAGGCTTACTTCCCAAAGGAAGACACACTATCTTACATAAACATTCAGATTACATCTACAGAGATTTGAACTGAAAGAATAGCATCTTCTAATGCCTGCATACAATTTTAGTTAAGCACATGAACACTTCTTCACTCTTCTTCACTCTTCTTCACACTCTACTCTTCCTTTGAAAGATTTAGGGCATTATTTGCTCACACCATGCACAAGCACACCATCAAATGGAATAAACAATCACTTATATATATCTGCAACTAAGAATTACATCGCTACATGTCGACTTCAACAAAATAATGAAATGAATATAAATTGTCGGCTTAAATCAATAACAATTATCAATGTGAATCAACCAAGGTCGGCCACAACTTAGTGAAGACCCAAATCAACATCCTCAAACAAGAACCACCTTCAAAAATTATTCCTCAAAGATCCACAACATGCTACATTCACCTTGTTGGCCATGAACATGAAAAACATGGACACGCAAGAGAAAATCTCCAATCACAAGCACAACAATCAATGCGGACGTGCAACACAAATAGAGCACAATTTACAAACATCCATAAACATCATGAATCACCAGAGAAGCATCTGCAACAACTAAAATTACTAAAATTTCATCATCTTCATTTAGGAACACCAACTGAAGTAACAGAAAAATTGTCAGAATAAAAATCTTCATGTGGATCTCTAAAACTTAATGTGGATAAACTAGATATACTCAACAAGAAACCCTTTAGTCCACAATCTATGATCATCAACATACTGAACTCATCAACAAACTGAACTTCACTTCACCATTGACAACCTACAACTCATTCCATTACAATTTTCTCAATATCCTCGACATATACAGCCTAAATGCCAATAGTGCTAATAGTGTTGACATCAATGACAACCACAACATCCAACAACCTTAATATCTTTTGAACTATTTTAAGCATTTTATGAGGCTTTAGAAGGATTTTGAGGGATTAGGAAAGCTTAGAGGGTTGGTAACAATAAATATAGGGTTTAGGACATTTGAGAGGGGGTTATAGAGGCTTACTTAAGTTGAAGAAGGATCCCTAATCAATTTTTAACTTGAAATATATCTTAATCCCATTTAATCAATTCTAACACCACTCCAAAGGAGTTTTGAAGGAAAATAAGAGTGCAAATGTCAATCCAAACCTTTATTAATGTGGCCTAGACCTTATTCACCAGAAAATAATAAATACCAAATGAAACCAAACCCAAGAAAACTCATCTAGATAGTTATAATGTAGGTAAAAAAATAAAACTATTAAGATACCATGATCATGAAAACACCAAACACATAGTAGACATAAGATGTACTCATCTAGGAATAAGATGTACTCATAAATTATGAAGGTGTATGACCATGAAATTAAAATGAATCAAATGTATATCATCTAATAATTATTTATAACAAATATAGGCAACATCGATAAAACAAATTTATAAATTGACTAAAAGGCCATTTAGGTATACAATGTTATATTTTGGTAAAACTATAATATATGTACAAGAAATCCATAAAGGCTTACAAAAATCCATATAGGTGTATAATGTCACATGCCAATAATATAAAAATACATGTACAAGAAAGCCACATAAGCATAGAAAAAATTCATTATAATCAATCCTCTCCACTAGGATGGGAGAGTCGATGACCCTTTTATTTTCAAGTGTAGTGCTCCCTCTTTGTTCAATAAATTGATGTATCTAATGCATACATACAACTTAATGGACAAATGAATCCCTTATTAAGTGATTCATTGTCTCAGAGGTGCTTCATTTAAATTGTCAACCAGGGAATTATAATCTTGAGATGGTGTTGGCATTGTATATGCAACTAAGAATCCTAAAACCTCCTAATCAATTATGTATAGAAAATTAATAGAAGCAAATATTTAATTGAAAATAACTTAATTGAAATAATTGTATCTAAAAACATATTCAATGAAATAGATTTAGATAAACAACTATTGTTGTAGGTAACTATAATAACTTCTATGAGTAATTACTTCTATAAAAACACTAACTCGATGACTCAACTATGCTACAACTTACTAGATTTTTAATTGTTCACTCAACTCACTAGACTATTAATCAGAAAATCTAATTTAGAAATGTATTATATTGAAATTAATAATCTAAGATATGATGGATATTGTAGTACCACAAGTGGCCCTTGCTTGATTTGATGCAATCTCACAAATTCCTTCTTTAAGTCCTAACTTAGAGATTCATGAAAATTTTGTATTATTCTTCATTGCAAATTAAACATACAAAGCTTAAGAATAAAGTATATGATCGGCAATGCTTATATTCAAATTTACTTCATACAAAATATCTAGCTATGACCTCTCACAAGATTAGACATATATACAAGATCTTTGAGAGTTCCATTACTCTTGGAATAAAAACAAACTATAAGCAACTATCAACTCTACCAAAAAATAGGAGGAATAGATCTTATTCCAACAATAATGGAAAGCTAGTGGAGATAAGAGTGTCATAATCACATTAGGAGTCTACATCTTTAAAGAAGATGGTTATAACTAAAAATGTGCCTAATAGGGCAACACTTATTGCAAACCACTAACCACTATTAGTACAAGTATATTCTTTCCTCCATAGTTCAATAATAGCATAAAGTGAAAAGATGGAATAATCCATAAGTTGCAAGATATGTTCAATATCTCTAGTCGCTCCATTAGCTTCAGGAAACCACTCGTGTTGTTAGTGATCACCTTATTTGGTTTTCATAAACATGCATCCTTTTTCTATAGGTTGAAATATCCTTCGCTACAAGAGTTCATTTATTCCAAAAGAATCTTTCATCATTAATAGATATAATCAATCATAAAATGCCATTAAATTCCATAGACATTCAAGAATTCACACAACTGTTTACCAATATAATATATCATATTTAATGGTTTAAATACTTATAATATATGAAAATATCTAAGAATGACTTTGAAATTTATTAGAAATATGATGAAACTTGTGAAGCTAAAACAAAGAAAATGGGATATTTCTAAGGCTCATCATCAAGTAGATGGGGAGGCAAGTGATGAAGGTTGCTTCTAAACCCACTAATTTGACCTCCTCTCCAAATTTTTTTGGAGGTTCATGTCACATCCCCGTAGAAGAAGACTCATTCATGTGGCCATTGCATGGATAATAAAATAAATAAATAAATTAGACATGTCAATCAAAGTCATGGGGAGATAAATTTTGATGAAGGTATGGGCATCCATCATCTATTAAAGGTCTCGGAAATTTTTAAGCTAATATAGTTGGTAGGTAAACGCAAAGAATCCTCAACTCTTGTTAGTCTACTCCATGCCTACACCATAGGAGAGCTCATGGATCAAGATGGATGTCCATCAAAATAGAATAAATGGTAGGAAATACACAAAAAATGGATTTCATTGAAAAGGGTTTTTGAACCATAAAAGGAAGGACAAGAGGCAATCCTCATTAAAGAAGCAAGGGGGTAGACTTGACTGAGAAGGGCCATGTCATTAATAGGTATGGAATCCCTTCTTTTGGTAGTGAAGACTTAAAGCTATGTGGAAATAAATCACACTTGGTAGCCTATAAACCCCCATGATCCCATAATCTATAGATTGAAGATTTGATTTAGAGAGGGAAAGTGAATAAGGAGAAGAATCATGTGGGAGAGGGAAGAAGGAGAATATCAGGTAGAAAAGAGAAGAGAGTGGAGGAAAGTGAGGAGTTGAAATTAGTGGGAGCATGGAGAGGAAAGAAATATATGTGTTGAAAATATGAAGAAAATTTTAGATAAATGCCATTTGAGGCACTAAAGCTAGACTCCACAATCTTGGGCAGCATCCTCCTTGCTTTGCAAAAGTGGGAGCATTGAAACAATTTATGGATTTTCATCAAAGCATAAGAGGATATACATAAAGGGACAAGAATATTATTATTGTAATTGAGTGATGGAGCAAGGCACATCTAAGTTGAATGAAATATGTCAAGGAAACATGGTTAATTGGAATACGATGATAACAGGATATGTGTAGTATGGTGGTTTTTTTGGGAAAAAAACATCTAAAGAAAGGTGATATTATGGACAACAATAGTGGCAGATTATGCACAAAATGGATGTGTTGAAAATACTTAGAAGCTTTTAGGAAAAATGTGATTGGCAAGTTAAAGCCAAATTCCACAACAGTTGTCCATATCCTCCTTGTGTATGCTAAAATGGGAGTTTTGGAATGGGAGATCTAGACCTATGTCAAAGAATAAGGATGGATTTTTTATTAGATGCTAGAGTTATAACTAGCATGATAGATGTGAAGGTCAAAGGAGGATGTCGAGACATGATATACACAAACTAATTTGCTAAATAAATACTCCAAGTAATAGCTAGCATAGGTAACCTCTTTTTTTATCATTCTCTATTTGTTCTCAGACTAGTTAATTCTAGTATTTAACCTGAAATCACCCTTTTTAATTACAAGAATAATGGTTAAATGGTTCATCAACATCTTGGCATTGTTTCGGTTGAGAATAAGACCATTTCAAATGATAAAATCTTATTTAGTTTATGATACTTCTAACAGAAATAATTATATAATTCTTTAAGGTTGTTAGGGGTAGAGACATGTTTTTATTAAATTTTCATGGTTCTCTAAATCACATATTATGCATGTGGTCTTTAAATTTGTGCTGGTTGAAGTTTATAGAAAATATTATTTGGGTTCATGGTGTTGATTGTGAACAACTATACTACTAATGTTCAATAAACCTTATCTAGTAAGACATAATCATGAGTTAAGGTGAATACTAATTTACAACATTTAATCATTGAAATTGTAAGGTAAATAGTATTATTATTTTTATTAAGGGTATTTATTTGCATGACGACTTAACAAACATGATGCTTTCATCTATCTTGAGTATGACTCTAGCATTAATCATATTTTAAAAACAAGTATATGATTAATGGATGAGATTTAAACATGAGTTTCTTATATTTGGTAATTATATCAAGGAAAATGTGATCATATGGTTGGTATCCTACCATCTTGATCAGTATTTGTAATTACAATAAGCATTTAGTTAAATAAACATCAAGTGCAAGAATAATCTAGTCCAAGAGCCAAGATATTGCTACAATAATGGGTTATACAATAAGGAAAATTAAAATAAAACATTAAGAATAGTATTAATACTAATATTATGGAGTGTATATCCTTATATGAAGATACGATGAGCCTAGTGTTGTCAATTATCTAGAGTGTGACTCAAATCTTGATCATGCTTAAAAAAAAATTGTAAACATTGGCATGTCTTTGAGGTTCAAAATGAATTTATGTCACTTTATTGGGATGATGTCATATATTATTATGATACTTGATGTCATTAAGCCATTCTAAGTAGGACGCCACTGAATGCCCTATTTTTGCTTAACCAATTTATTCTTAACCTAGATTGAATCCACAATATCACAAAAATGATGCAATCTTCAAAGGAAACTAAAAGATTTTTAAACCATGAACACTCATTCATATACCCATTTGTTGGCGCAACATGAACAAACATTCACAATTGAACTTGATGCAATATAATGGTTCAGTCTAACTATGCATAGTAACTCACAATCAGCAAGCCACTAATAGTATGAATAAGAGATCGATCAATGTCTTCATATTTCACCATTAACATGAATGAACTAAACTAGCATTTGAGAATCAGAAGCAAGAAACCATCATACTTTAAAAGATAACACAGAAATTCACCTAATCAATGATCAATTTGCATTAAGTTATCCAGTATTTACTCAACAATCTCCAATTCTTCCTCTCCTATAGCTAACTCCTACTGATTGCTTCTACAACTCCTAAAATCTAACTCCCTACAAGTGAGAAACTATGGCCTTTTATAGGTATTACATCACAAATCAATGTCCAGGATTGAGTTCCTTTCAAGGGCATAGATTACATCAATATTCAATGTTTGAAACACATTAGGTTTTGGCCAAAATTAGGCCTCCATTACATCCAATCAGGAAATTCAGTTGTAAGTTTGCATCAATGAGAAACAAAAATATCCTCCTCGGTCCTTGTGATCAATTCTTCATTGGTGGAAATAAAAATAGCCCCCTTCTTTTAAAATCATTTTTCAGCTCATCGGCACGAATTCTTAGGAGGTGTCCCCTTTAACAATTTGAAATATATTCCCTCTTATTTGAATTAAAATTTCTCCACAGGCACATTTTCATAGGTATCTCATGTGAAAGCATCCTCTTTGCAAACTTGGCACAAATCCATATGTGGGTCCTTTGCAATATTGTTCTGATTTATTTGACTTGCACAATAAATTAAACCAATTAGGCTTATAAAATATAACAATAAATAATAATAAATATTTATTATTATAAGTGAAATAATAAATGATAACACTACTGCCCATGATAATAAAACCCTTAATTAACATTATACCTTTATATGAAAATGAAGGGATGTTGGGTTTATAATACCTCATGAAATTATTGATTAATTAATTCAAATATTAAAACCCCTTTTCAAAGCATTTTAATAAAGACTCCCCATTGAATGCCCATAAGATATCAATTAATTCGTAAACCACAAGGTCTACCATTAAGCACATTACTTTACTAAGCCATGACATTATTACTCATAATTAATCAATCCCCCTTCAATTCCATAATTTCATGGGCATATTTACGAATGCATTTTGATTTTAATCCCACTCTTGATATAATCAATAAAGTGCATTTAAACCTCCCTTTTAAAATCCTTTATTTATGTCGGTATGGTAAAAGGTGGCATTTGCATATGTAAATTCTGCAAAATAGAGTGTGGGGATAGGCGTGTGAGAATCCCGTGAAAAGAATTTATTTGGACGGCAGAAGAGACAGCGGCTTCCGCAAGGTAGAAATCGGCAAATTTTGGAGAATACGATGTAAAAAGTCGGGGCGGGGAAGCCATAAAATGGCATCATGGACCACGGCTTCCACAACACCAAGTTCTGCACGGCACACTTAGTAAATCCTTGAAAAATTCTAATCGATACTTCGCCCCCTGAAACTTTTAGCACATTTAATCCCGTGTAGACATTTTCCCAATACTCGTTGAGCGCTTCACAAACAATCTGATTTATACCTCTGCAAGTGCCAACTTGAAGTAGTCTCATCATTGTTTTCTTTGAAGATATCTTTGTGAGATATGAAACGTGGTTATGGCATTTGCATGGCCTTTCAATATATAGTAATACTCGTCCATGCTATCCTCTTGGGCTCTTCAATAATCTTCGCATCCTTATAAAGAACTACCGATTCACAACAAGGATGATTTAAGTTCATTTATCTGGGCCTTTGATTAAGACAGTTGCGCAATATCAAATGCTGCAGAGTTTCTTGAACAACCATCGATGCTCAATTCCCTTCCTTTTATCAGCTATGACCTTGTTTACATATTATCATGGTGATCAAAAGACCAACCCATTGATCACCATCCACATAATACTTCATTATCAAATGACTTTGATCAAGATTCTGACCAAGCCACCCAACTGTTTGCTATTTATAGGTGTCCCATTGCCTTTGAAAATGTAATAAACAAAACTTGTGAGCCTTAAAAGTATGCAGAAGTTCGATTTGATTTCATAAAAGCTAACCAATCGGCCAGCATGGACGCAAGTGAATCTCCAAGTTCTCCCTGCTAAATCTTTTACAGACCATTACAACTCTCAGATCATCCTCAATGTTTGAAAACAATAGAGATAATTCGTTGTTTGAATCATAGTGTGAGGACCGAATAAATGTGCAAACATAACCCTTGATCCTTTCCAAAATTCGTGCAAAAATCCTGCATAATGCATTGGTCACGAGACATTTCAAATTGACAGTATAATCTCCATGGTTGATTTGCAGTGTACAATCAGTCGTACAAACCTCTATTTACAATGTCACCTCCATTTCATGTTGGACAAAACTATGTGCCGCAAGTAATCAACATTGACATCCCCACACGGACTTATGTCTAGGTTTAAATACTATATCAATCATGCCGCGAAATTCCTCTGTTATCATTTGAATCAAGAGATCAAAAAAAAGTTGATGCAGATATATGAAGTGAGAAAGCCTTATGCGGAAAGAGGGGTGTGAGAGGCTGGTGTGAAAATGTCATTTGGACGATGATATGAATAATGGATTTCATATAGTAGAAGTCTGCAAGGTAAGATTTCACCGAAACATTGGAGTATAATGACCTTTTGCAACTACATAATATCTTTTCTTCAAATATCAGTTAATAAATACATGGGATTCAATGTATTATAGTTTTAAAATCTTGAGCTGGTATGCCAAAGAACGGCGAACGCATGAATGACATTAGCATATGTAAAGACCCGCTTTCTTTAAAACATACAAAACTCACTTTAATTATGCAAATTTAGACCCACGATCATCAAATACATCCATCGAATCACCGAAATAAACAAATTTGTGCATTATCCATAAATGTGGAAAATCGGATTGTGGAGGTCAAAGGGTCCGGCACCAGTCGATGGCATACCCGCACAAAATTCCCTCAAAGCCCAAATACTCAACAATTTTCAAGTTCATCCAATTTGGCATGTGGGAAACTAATGGTGCCAAGGTATGAATCATAGCACCCTTTAAATTTTCAAAGAATAATCAATGCCAAAGACGCTAGGTGGGAAGCTGGACTAGTCTACGCCATAAAGGAGACCCTGGCATCCGCATGGCAGCAGTCCGCATAAAAATTTCCGCAAAGCCAAAACTCTTAGCAATTTTGGGTTTTATCAATTCAAACACATGGAAAAATGCATAAGAAGAGTTCCTAGACCCAACACACTTTAAATTTTCAAGGAATGATCAATGCAAAAAAAATGGAATACAGAAGCTACTAGGTGGGAAGCCAGACCAATCTTCACCATAAAAACAGCGCAAGAGACCCCGACATTAACATGGCAGTGGCCCGCATGAAAATTTTTGAAATGCCAAAACTCTTAGCAATTTTGGGTTTTATTAACTAAATCACATGGAAAAATGCATAAGAAGACTGCCTAGACCTAACACACTTTAAATTTTCAAGGAATGATCAATGCGGAAAAATGGAATGTGGAAGTTGCTAGGTGGGAAGTCGAGCTAGTCTGCGCTATAAAAATAGCGTAGGAGACCCTGGCCATTTTGGATCTAACCTATTTAGGCATGTGGAGACATGAATTTTATAGGCACTAGATATTCAACACTTAACGTTTGCACCCCTTTTTTGAATTGCAGAAGTCTCGATTGTGAAAGCCGAAGGGACTGGCGCTGGCACAAGAGACCCGACATCCGCATGACGACAGCTCGCATAAAAATTTCCGCAATTCAACTTGAGCAAATGAGACTTTGGAAAACCTTTAAAACTTTATAGAGACATCAAGATTCCATATGCAAATCAAACCTAGGACAAAAATTGAAGGTGAAGTGAAGCAAAAGAGGGGGTCCCTACCTTCAATGGGGCATGTGTGAAAAAAATGCACAACCAATGGTTACTCTACTAGGAAATGCTCCAAAGCATTTTGATGAAAAAAAAGAATCATGAACCCAAAATCTCTAGTTTTGACCTTCATGCTAAGCCAAATAGACTAAAACACTCGACCAAAGGATCAAAACCACTAATCAATCTAACCTTTCGTATATTGAAAACCCAAGTATGTGCAAATACATTCATTTCCTTCCTTAAGCAACTACTGAAACCTAAGTTCTATCAAGTTAAGCTACATGAACAATTCTACTTCAAAAGCATCCAGGACATTGCCTCACTACCAGTTAGGTGTCCATAGCCCCGACGAGTTTATCATTGTAATTCCCTCAAACATAGATCTACTGCCAGCCAGGCGTCTATAGCCCTGGTAGAGTTATTCGAATCCTCCTAAAAGTTGAATTTTCTTTCAATTTTTACATGATTTTTTTCTTCTCTTCTTTTGTTTCTTTTGATCTTTTTCTTCTTTTTGTTTATTCCAACTCGAAAGAAGTGAAGCTCGCACTCAGGGCTGAGAATCATAGTGGCACTGAAACAAAAATCTAATATTTTTCACTTAGCAATACTTCACAAAGGAACTCATAGCAACTTCATGATTCTTAATATATTGAAAAATATGATTTCATAATACTTCAAAATCAGATCGGACCAATGACCTATCCTCTTTGGATCAAACATTCAAATCACTTGACACTAACTAAAGACCTTCACTATTCATTTTCAAAACATGATTAGAGTTTCTCAAGGAAATACTTAGAACAATCTCAAGTAATGAAATGGTTGTTGTGCTTACAAACATTCCTAGCAGAAAACAAAGACCCTAGATCGGAGAAGCAAAGTGAAGACCAAACCGAAAACTAAAACAACCTAACCTACAACAAACCACCTAAACTAACCAAAGTAGTAAAGCAAAAGAAAATAAAAACTACATTTATTCAAATCAAATTATATACAAGAGACTCAAAATTGACCAATACTAGACAAGGAAAGCTAACACCCACCCCTATACGACTCGTCAGTGCATGCACAAGCAACAGGGTTATAGTAATAGTCCTAAGCCATGCAAATTCATCTTTATATTTAGCAAAATAAATCTCAGTATTGCAACATTCAAACTCAATGGAATGATACAAAAAACAATAACAACAAAGGTAACTCATCAGGCCCATGGTCAATCCACAAAAAATTCTTCTTTATCCATCCCCATGATCAAAGAGATAAGCATGAGTATTCAGAGGGATAGGGAAAGATACAACCTAGATGTCGTCCTATGAAGGTAGCGATATTTGACTACTTAGAGTATGTGTAGTATCATCTAATCTTACATCATCAGCTTTAGGAGGGTGTAGTTGATGGTGGATAATTCCTCTTGCATTACAGATCTGCGGATTACAATCAAAATCTAATTTTGTAGTCATATAAGGCTGAGAAGGTGAATCTTCCAACACCTCCCCATGACTTCCCTTGTGTTCAGACTGCCCTTCAACATGTTGATCTTTTTCCTCCCATGTGTCCACTTGAATGTTTCCCTCAAAAGATGTTACAAAATCTTCATAAATATTTTGAGTTTTAGTTTGATAAAATTTTATGTCATGAGTACATGATACAAACAAATCCATTCTGTTGAACTCGTTAGAATGTAAAGAAAAACCAAAATTAGATAAGGCAAGAGAACTCCCTATTATAGCCCATAATTGGCAAGACAGATTGTATGTGGTAGCATCCTTCAAAACTTCCTTCCCCTGTACCTCTGGTTCATGTGTGAATAGCTGATGGGATCCATTGGAAAAATCACCAGTATCCTCATGTTGTTGTTCATCAGAATGTTCATCTATTCATTGGTGTTTATTACCACTGCATGCTGAAATAATATCCTCTTTCTCATGTAGTGCTCTAGCTTCCCCATCATCTAAAAGTTTAGATAATGTGTCCTCATCACTATTGATCATTGAAACATCATCTTGTCCAATGTCAATGTAACTCTACAGCTTAGTACCGAATGCTAAGAAATCAGAAAATTCTTCATCTACGTCAAGGGGACTAAAGTCTTTGATTGTTGGTTTGGCATAGCTGCTTGAGTATTCATAAAACAATTGATCTTCTGAGGAATTTGAATAGGAAAAAATCTCTTGACTTCCGCTTGATAGTTCTGCCATATGACCTTTAACATCTTTTCTGAGTTATGTGTCCTTTGTATCATTGTCATGATATGTTTGAGCTCCAGATAAAACTGGACTGTAGCACTTATGTTCAATCACCTACTCTGTTGTTGATGTATCAAAGTTGACCCTTGAAGTAATATCAATTGCATCACTACTTGACTCATACTCTGTAGCAACAGTAGGAGATTTTGTGTTGGATTGTTCTGACAGTTGTACTTGTTCCTTGATTTGTTTGATTATTGAACATTGACACTACAAACACATGAACTCTGAATGTGTTGCATTGTGCACCCTACACCAACCTGGTAATAGTAATTCTTCCAAATGTATCCTGTGTTGCAAGTCTAACCATTCCTTTATGAGTTGTGCAACCAGTTCATGATGTCTCTCCAATACTGGGTCTTCGTCATCACTTGTAGAAGAGGGTTGTTTACTAATTCCTCCATCTTGGGGTTGACCCGACTTATTTGATTCTTCTTTTTTAGAGATTTGACCTTCAACATTAGGGATTACCAATCACATTTCATCTAGACATATGCTATCTTCTATTGTTCTAAGGACTTCAACTTTTTCCTTCTTGCCCTCAGCATCCTTGGTAGTTGTGGTAGTATTTTCTACTATAGATTTTTCTAATTCATCAGCTGATAGGGGTCCTTCTATTTCATTACATGCAAATTTTGTTGGAGAAAATTCCTCTTTGCAGGTACTCAACTACTCTAAACAACTTTTGGCCTGGTTAATTATGTCTTCGCATGTAAGGCAAGTAAATTTTGAATGAGGTGCATTTTGCACCCTGCACCAACTAGGCAAGAGAATATCTTGTAAACATTGTCCATCCTTATTACTCACTTGGTCTTTAACTACTCCTATGAAGGCTTCAACTATAACATCAGTGAGCTTTTTCTCTGGATCTACAGGAGCTAATGGTTTATGAACATCCCAGAAGAAAAAATTTCCCTGCAAAGCCATTTCCATTTTGCCCAAAAAGGTTAAGCATTCCATCTCATTGTGCCTAGAGGTATTATGGATTCTACACTTGTCTAATCATGCAAAGTGATGCAACAGTTTCTTCAATCATTTATTCAAATATTCTTAAAGATAATTAATAATGATCTGAGGGCTACTCTCACAATAGGAAATATGAACTTGTTGCCCTTCCATCTTAGCTCAAATTTAGTAGTTTCAGATCTTTAGAATTTTATGAATATGAAGAGATCTATCATATCCCGGATTTGTATAGCATGAATCATTTAACTTCTAGCTATGTTGCTTATGCTCAGCCCTCCTTCTAGTTCCAATTCTGTTGATGAGTGTTTTTGTATTGCACAACATAGACAAAATGAGAATGCTCCATCTATCTTGAAAGGTGACTCTCTGAAAAATATCTTTAGAAAATACCCCAAGGTATCTAATGTTAGGTCTTGAAAATGCAAAAAGTAACTCAATGATGATGTGATTTGTTGGTAATACAAGAGGCCTTACAATTAAACAAGGTTGGAAGTATTAAACTTATCATCAAATGTGGTAATGTAGTGGTGCTAGTTCAATTCTAAACTAATTCATATTCAAAGAAAGATCAAAAGATATAAGGGTGAGGGGAAGAGATCCTAATTCTAACACCTAAGAACACTCACAAAAATGATTAACGCTTCAAGCAAATAGATCCCCCAATAAAATATTGCAAGAATGGAAAGATTGAAGGTATTTTCATTGATGTCAACCGGTCAACTGGTTATCTACTAGTTGTTGTTGGTTGTATATGTAGAGGATATTGAGAAATTTGTAATGAAGATATGTTGCAAGTGTTCAGTGGTTGCTCCAGGTTTTGGTCTAGATTTGGTCATGTGGTTGTACGGTTCAGTTATGTTGTTCATGGTTGCTAGAAGATGTTATATCCAAATTTTTGGTTATTGGTTCATTGTACAGTGCAAGTCGTGTTCACCAGTTGTGAACTGAGGTTTTGTGTGTTTTTGGTTGAGGTTTGGGAGAAATTTTGTTGGTCTAGATTTCTCTTTGATAGTCTTATGACTTGTGGTTCTAGAGTTGTGTTGTGTTGATTCTATTGAAGATAGTTTCGGAATTTGGAAGATTCATGTTTAATGTTTCTATGTGTTTTACACTAGTTTGGCCAACCTTGTGTGAAATACTACTTTTGAAGATGATGAAGCATGTAGGAACTATTTGGGTCCTTATGAAGCATGTGTTTGGGTCACCCTCATTCTAATTCCACCCTAAGATGTTTTGGCACCAACCTAATTTGAATTTGAATTAGATGGTCAACTTTGGATATGTTTCAAAGTTGAAGATGGTATAAATGCAATATGAGTTAATGATAAATGATGAGATACAAGAAAGAAGAAGAGTGATAAACATAAAAGAGGAAGTGCAGTTTTATGCGACATTGATTCTATTTAGTGAGTGTGTGTGTTGCAAGTGTGGCAAATCGGTGTGAAGCTTAATTTTGAGTTTCTGGATGCAATGAGCAGAAGGTGAACTCTATCATTCATGCATATGTGTAGGTGATTGTGGTGGAATCCTTTGTTGCATTGGGAATGTAGTCTCTCTGTAACAAGTATTCTTTGTATTCCTTGTATCTCTATGGTAGTGATCCCTTCGAGTTGTTATCCTTATTGCACAGTGAGTCCTTATTTCAGGCAGTGAGCCTTATTTCAAATACTAAGTCCTTATTTTAGGTAGTGAGCCTATTTCGGACAATGAGTCCTTATTTCAGGAAGTGAGCCTTATTTTGAATAGTGAGTCCTTATTTCAAGTAGTGATCCTTTTGTAATCGATTTTGATATTCTCTATAATGTGAGTTAATCCTCACTGTGGTTTTTCCCTTATTGGGTTTTCCATGTAAAACTAGTGTTATTGTGCTTATGTGTTGGATTTAAGTTTCTACATTAGCATCTGATGATTAATCATTTAAGCAGCATTAAGAATTAGTTCTGGCGATTGAAATTAAGTTTTAATTATGTGACAATTGATTCACCCCCCTCTTAGTTGTCCTATTCAACAATTGGTATCAAATCTTGGTTCCTTGGTGAAGAGCTTAACCACTTGACGAAGGTCCGGGATGGTTAGCAAAATGGTTTATGATTATCTAAGGTTCGATGGCACTAATTATGGTATCTAGAAAGTATTAATGGAAGAATAACTAGATTATTGTGGATATGATGTGGAGAAAGCTTACAAGAATCCTTACACTCCTCCTACTAATGATCTGAGTATGTCTGAAGAGATCAAAGCACATGAACCAAACAATAAGGCGAAATACATCTTGAAGAATAGTCAGGTACAATCTGAGTTGATTAAGGTTCTAAATTTGAAGACATCTAAGGAAGTCTAGGATGCTTTGGAAAGAGCACATGATGGTGATGAAAGAGTTAAAGAGGCGAGATTACAGAATTTGGAGACACGGTTTGATCTTCTACACATGTTTGAAGATGAAAATGTTAAAGCTTATGTATAGAGATTGGATGAGATAGTAGTTGGAATGTGAGGACTTGGTGTTATTGTTGATGAAACCAGGATTGTAAAGAAGATTCTCAAAACTCTTCCCAATGCTTATAGTGAGAAGGTGAGTGCTATTGAGCAGACTATAGATTATAAGACCTGTACTAAGGATTTGTTGTTAGGATTTTTGAAATCTTATGAGATGAGGAAGTCGAGTCTAAGGAATGGAAGCAAATCAGAGGCTGCTTTTAAGGCTACAAAAGTTGAAGATTCAGATGAAGAGAACTTTGATGAAATAGAAGCTAACTTTGTAAGAAGGATGAGGAAAGGCTCTAGTAAGTATGAAGGTAAGTTTCCCTTTAAATGCTTCAGTTGTGGAGAAATAGGTCATTATGTTGCAAAGTGTCTAGAAAGAGCTAAAAGGAATAAACAAAGATATGAGAAAGAAAAGAAAAGAAAGAAGATTAATAGATATTACTATGTGAATGAGAATGCTAGTATATCATATGAGGATTCAGAATATGAAGATCATGATGACAACAAATGCTTGTTCTTGGTGATTAAGGATGAAACTACTTCTACTAATACTGAAAAATAGGTAAAAGAAAGCCCTTCAGACAAGGAGAAAAATGAAGATAAACAAGAGAAAAAATATTAGGTAGTTGATAGTGGTTGTTCACATCACATGACTGGTGATAAAAGTAAGTTTGTTAAGCTAAGAAATATGATGGTTATGTTTAGAGATGATACTGGTGCTAAAATCTGTGGGATAGGTTTAGTAAGTTTTGATGGCAAGAATCATATTGACGATGTTTACAATGTTAAGGGTTTAAGGTATAATCTATTGAGTGTTGGTCAGATGTGTAGAAAAGGATATGATCTTGTGTTTAAGGATGATAAATGTGAGATCCAAGAAGGATACGGAACATTGATTGCTAAAGGGAATAAATTTGAAGGAAATATTTATCAACTTAAGGGTGTTGATGGATGATGCTTTATGACTCAGATTAATGACAACTGGTTATGGCATAGGAGAATGCGTCATATGAATTTTGATAACTTGGAGATATTAGTGTTGTTTAGGCTATGAGAGATTTACCAAGAATTACAAAGCATGTTAATGTTATTTGCAGGAATTGCCAATTTGGAAAGCAAGCAAGAAATCATTATAGATCAAAGGAATAGTCTACTATCAGACTAGTAGATTTGGTTCATACAAATCTCTATGGTCCTACAAGTGTGAGAATCCTATTTGGTGAAAGGTACTTTATGCTTTTAACTGATGGTTATTCTAGATATACATGGGTTACATTTCTTAGAGAGAAATCGGATGCATTGGATAGATTCAAGCAATTCAAAGCAATGGTTGAAAATGAAGTGAACTTAAAGATAAAATGCTTAAGATCTAACAGAGGTGGAGAATTCACCTCTCATGAGTTTAATATTTTTTTCAAGTGAATGGAATAAAGAGACAGTTATTTGCTCCTAGAACACCTCAACAGAATGGAGTTGTTGAAAGGAAAAATAGAATAGTTCAAGAAGCTGCTAGGTCAAAGATTACTGAGGCTGGTTTACCGGAAGTTTAATAGAAAGAAGTTACTCATAAGTTATTGTTTATGTATTCAGTTGAGTTCAAGCAAGAGAAAATAGTACAAAGGCTCCCTTTGAGCTATGGCATGGAAGAATTCCTACTATAAATAGTTTAAGGTATTCGAAAGCAAATGTTATATCAAAAGAGATAAAGAAACTTTGGGAAAATTTGATGCAAGAAGTGATGAAGGAATTTTTCTTGGATATTAGACTAGACTAATAACAAGGCATACAGATGTTTCAATATAATACTAAGAAAGATTGTAGAGAGCTCAAATGTGAAGGTTGATGAGACAATGAAGAATTCTATTGACATTGATGGATATGTATCTAATGAACATGAATGTGTAAGAATAGAAGAAATTGTGGCAGGAACAAGAAAAAGATGAGCAAGAGAAGCAAGAGAAGCAAGATAAATGAGATGAAAAAGAATAAGATGC
This sequence comes from Sequoia sempervirens, assembly GCA_007258455.2. Classification (NCBI taxonomy): domain Eukaryota; kingdom Viridiplantae; phylum Streptophyta; class Pinopsida; order Cupressales; family Cupressaceae; genus Sequoia; species Sequoia sempervirens. The sequence continues at coordinate 697,777,026 of VDFB02058242.1, read as the reverse complement.
TCTAGTGATGTCCCCTAAGACACCTAGAGATATGTACAGAAGAATCATTTAAAAAGTCAAATTATTGGAGACAGGACAAAAGGTGTATTAACTAGAAGAAAAGTTGCCACCGAAGTGAATTTATGTTTACTTTCTAAGATTCAACCAAAGAAAGTATGTGAAGCTTGTAAAGATGAACATTGGAAGGAAGCAATGAAAGAAGAACTATTGTAGATTGAGAAGAATCAGACTTGGGAATTTTGGTTCCAAGACCAGTAGATAAAAACATCATTGGTTTCAAGTGGGTATTCAAAAATAAGTTGAATGAGAATGGAGAAGTTGTTAGAAACAAATTAAGGCTTGTGTGTAAAGGTTACTTACAAGTAGAAGGCATATATTTTCAAGAAACCTTTGCTCCAGTAGCAAGAATGGAAGCTATAAGGATGTTCTTGGCACTTGTTGCTCATAAAGGCCTTAACGTATATCAGATGGATGTCAAGTTAGCATTTTTGAATGGTGAGCTAGAAGAAGAAGTATACATGGAACAACCAAAAGGATTTCACTTGACAGATCAACCAGATATGGTGTGTAGATTGAAGAAAGCTTTATATGGGTTGAAGCAAGCTCCTAAAGTTTGGTATGCAAGGTTATACAAGTATTTGACTCAACAAGGATTCAACTAAGGTACGGTAGATAGTAATTTGTACTTTAATATTGAAAATGAAAAAATCTTGATAATAGTTGTGTATGTTGATGATATTATCTTTGGAGGAAATGAAAATATGTGCAAGATGTTTGCAGAAGAGATGCAGAAAGAATTTGAAATTTCTATGTTTCGGGAGATGAATTTCTTTCTTGGGATACAAATTAATCAAACAGAGAAAGGAATTTTCATATCACAGTCTAAGTATGTGAGAGAGATGTTGAAAAAGTTTGGGATGGATAGTTCCAAATTGGTAAGTACTTCTATGGTGACTAGGGTTAAGATGATAATTCACCTAAGGTTGATCAAAGCAAGTATAGATCTATGATTGGTGGACTATTATACTTGAAAACTACTAGATCGGATATCATGCATGTAGGGAAACACATGTTGCAATTAAAATAATATTCAAATATTTGAATGGCACTTCAGATTATGGATTGCGCTATCCTAAAGATACTAACTTTACACTTAGTGCCTATACAGATCAGATTGGGTTGGATGTGTAGATGACAATGATGGAACCCATCAAAAATTCTCTGGATTTCATTTTAATCTTCCAAATACTTGGCTTGGACCCTTGTTTTGGCTTAGGGTTAAGTTTCTTATCACTATTTTAATAGGGTTTTGTGTTGCCTAAATTCCTCACAATTAACCTTTGAGTCCAAAAATCCCTTGGTCATTCTAATTTTGTATTGACCTAATGTTCCCAGTATCTGGTTATTTAAGTTTCCTTTTATGCCATTGAAATCATTGTGTTCACCGGCCCCTTGACTTTAGGTTTGTCGGTCACCTTAATCCTTTTCAGCATTAAAATTTTCCTATAATTAGGCTTGATTTTAACGACCCAAATCTATTGCCTTCATTCTTAAGGGTCAAGTTCCTATTGGCCTGGAGGTTGCACCTTTTTAAAATTAACTTTTGTGGCATGTGCAGAATTAGGCTTCTGCGCTGGCCGTCTAATCGTCAAGGATTGATTGCCACTGTTCCCCATGTGCTTGTGTTGATTTATTACTTATTATTTAATTCACACAGGCTGGTGGGCTTCAGCCACATGTCTGGTACTTTGGTGGGCCTAATCTCCTTGGTGAAGATAGTTGGCACCATTTGAAGAAGATCAATGGTAGTTATTAAGCGACATGGCCGCATCCTGACCACTCCCCGCACACCCACGTTGGTTTATTTCATATTATTTAAAACACACAGGCTAGTGGGTAATAACCACATGTCATGTCTGGTGGTGGGACCAGTGTTTCCAAAAGGCCGATGGACATATCTTTGAGAAATATTAGTGGACACTGCAAAACGCGTCTTCATCTGGACTGTTCCCCGCATGCCCATCTATCTTGTGCATTAAGGAAAGATGGTCACACGGGCTAGCGGGCAAGGTGACATCTACCACTTTTTTGGGACCCACCAGGCTTTGAAGGTGGTGATTGCTTCATAAAGGAGGAAGATCGGCGATTGATGGCAGGTGATGTGGTTCAATCCTGACTGCTCCCCAACATCCCATGAGGGCCCCCCGCTTGTGTCCCATATTTTCAGCAAGCAAGTGGGCAAGTGCCAAGTGGACATTCTAAAGGCTCTCATGGACTTTAGTGGAGTTAGAATGTTGCTAAATTTGGCTGAGATAGCACTGTGATAAAAATGGTGCCATTTTTTAGATTATTCTTTAAAACACATGTTTGGGATTTCGACCGTTGATTCTAACAATTACTAGTATGTGTGGGAAAGTGAAAATAAAGCAAGGCAGGGTATGAATCAATACTCTAAGATCAAATCAAGATAACTCCCCACTATTTTTCTATGAAGAAATACTGGTGTATTAATTCCCACGGGTGAGCGGGTAACCATGGCACGACAACTTTTAATTGATGCTAAGTATGTGGTTGAAATATGTGTACAAAGTGGATGTATATCTACTTGACACTTTTTTTATTAGGAAAAAGCATTAATAGAATACAATTAAGTTTTATCATAACTGGTTACACTAGTGATATCTTTCTATTGATTTATTTTTAAAACATGATCAACGGTTGAGATTTTAGAAAAATCAAAGCAGACTGTTGTCAGCTCATGCACATAAGCTTTCTTTGAGTTTTAATGGTTGGAATGTTTGCATGGCTTGTTATAATGAGGAACGATGGCCATATTCTTCATTCAAAATTTTCTTTCAGTGATTGAAAATTGATTTTAGTCTGGGATCAAAATTGGTGCAAATTTTTTTGAGTCTTCTTGTTATGGTTCTTGAGAGGATGAGTAAGTCAGGCGAGTCTGTTAAGCTAGTCTGGAGGTCTAGGAGATTGAGTTTGTTGGAATCTAAGGAAAATGCTCCTGAGGATGAAATTGAGACAAAGGGAGCTCCTACAACTCCAAAGGGTAGAAGGGCATGCAGGAAATTAAAGAAATATGGTGTAAGGAGAAATTATCACCTAAGAAGTCAAACTGTTTATGAAGAACTGGTCAAGTTTAAAGGGAAGGATTTAATTGAATATGAAAAGAAGGTAAAGAAGAAGTGCAAGTACCGTAAGGCCTATCTATGGAAAAAGAATTCTCCCATTGAGGTTTTTGATAGCCCTTCAAATAGTGGAGGTGATATTGATCTGGAGGGTGACTATTATCCCCTCTCCCTGGTACCTTTTGAAGACTTTGACAAGGAAGTGGTGATGGTTCCTCCAGTTCCACCATGAACAAGACGAGGGCGAGCATACTCTAATGTTGATGACTCAAAGTGATGTTTTTGTCCCATTTTTTTTTATGACACCATAGCCACCTTTTCAGGATTCTCTTCTTTAGCATGTTTATGGTTTTTTCTTTTTAGTGCTTATGTGGAATTTTTTCAAGCTAGTGTGTTGGAGAGTGTCAAACTTCCTAACTATGATGGCAGGTACACTTTTTTTGGGAGGTAGGTGTGAGGTATTAAAATGTGTGAGTGCAAAAGCAACTAATACAACATAATCAATTAAACATTATATTAGAGAATTCAAATAACAATCTAATAGAATTGAAATAAACAAACTCTCCAAAGTCTTCCCATTGTCCTCTATCTTCAAGGATTTATCAAGTCATTGTGGCTCTCATATTGTATATATGCACATGACCTTTAAAATGACAACCTGAAGAATGAGATGTTGGAAATGCAATAAACCTTTCTACATGATTAATTGCTAAATGATATGTTGTAAATGATTGTGCAAAGACTATGATAATGCTATGATATTTGATAAAGAAATTACTATGATGCAATTACAGAAATTAAGATGCAACTAATGCTAAAGCCATGATTAATCTAAATGATTGCTAAGATGCAAATGCTAAAATGCTCAATGCTAAGATGCTAAGATAACAATGCTAATGAAATTTCTGTAGAATGTACTTATGTTAATTCTCTATATCAAATGTTGTAAATGAGGTTGTATTTATAGATTCCTCCAAGGCATAAGTTGATGTGGTAGGATTCAACGGTCGGGATTTGATCTAGAGAGATGGACAGTGGAGGATGAAGAAGTTGGAGAGAATCAAGGAGTGTTCCCTTTAGAAGAACACATTGCCAAGTGTGAGAGGAATCAAATGGAGAAGAGAGCCAAGTGTCGCAAAATTTGTTAGAATTTGTTGAGATAAAATGCCAATTTAAATATTAAGAATATTTAATTTCATGAGACACATAATGAGGTGGAAGGTGAGAAATTAGTAGAAATGTGCTCAAATTCAAATATAAAATTTAAATTTAATAAAAGAGAGTTAATTAAATAAAAATAACTAATTAAAGTTGTTTATTTAATTAAAACATGAAGAAAATGACTTAGAATATGAATAATTTAAGAAAGTGAACTATAGAAATAAAATTTGCAATTTATTTATAAGTAGAAGAAATAAACAATTTATTAATTAAATAACTAGTATTTAATTAATTTTCTCTAGACCAATTTTAGGCGTATACATTTTGTCCCTCTTTGAAATGATGTGTTTGTGATGCATTGCTTCAAAGAAAAATTTATTGATGGTGTTGATAGAAATTTTGATATGCCCTAGATGTTGATCTTCACGTGATAACGCGAGTATGCCCCCTCGGAAGATAAATCAGGGAATTTTTTTATTTTTAGGATTTTTTGAATTTTTGAAATTTTGATGATTTTCTTATGATTTTTTCTGATGATTTCCAAATTTTACAATGTTGCGATGATTTATCTTCTGAAAAATAATAATGAACCTGCCACTTTGATTAATTGATTAATAAATGCCTTTGAAAAGTAAAATAAATCCCACTTAATTACCCCTTAATCACCCCTTTTAAAAGATATAAAGGTGAAAAAGAGCCTCATTTGATTCATTTGCATTTGAAGATTTGAGTTGATTGAGAGATTATGAATTTTGAGAAAAATGGTGATCCCAATCCAAACCCATCGATTTGAGCGAGTTTGACGTCACAACTGCCCAACCGCATATGGACCTCCAGTACGTACCCTGAGAAACCTCTTGTTGAAATTTGAAATGCGTTTTCCCACACTTTTTCATATTTTGGATTCTAATTTTGCGTTTTAGCACATAAGGAATCCGATATAGGGCATTAGGTTAATGTTTTAGCGCATAGGGTTAACTAGCACATAGATTTCATAAAACAGTGCATTGATAGGATGTTTTAGCGCAACTAGATTTTTGGCACATTTAGTTTGTAATTTAGCGCATATGTTTAATGTTTTAGCGCATCTAGAGAATTAGCGCATAGATAGCACAAAGTAGTGCAATGATAGAATGATTTAGTGCATAGAGTGATTTTTCTAGCGTATTGGGTAATTTAGCGCATATGGGTCATGAAATAGCACATTTGATGAATATTTTGGCTCATATAGACTTTTAGCGCATTGATTTAAATTGTTTTGGTGCATTGATGAAATTTTCTAGCGCATTTGTGATTTCAGTGCATAGAAGCATTGTTTTAGCACTTTCACACCAGAGTTGACTTTTTTTATTGATCTCCTTGATTTAGATGTTTGATGATCGTGTTAGCTGTTGTTTTGATGATTTCTTGATGATTGACCTCATGATAGGTGAGGGTCAATGATATGATAGATGATGATTTACCTTGTGAAAAATGAGAGTCAATGATAAACACTCTACAAGATTTGATCAAAATATCCTTTTAACTGATTAGATTGATTGATAGGTTGATTAACAAGATGTTGATTTGCAATATGTTATGATTATAGGATGATTTTCGAGTTCTCCAATCTTGGGAGTGATTCCCGAAGACCTGGGACATAATTCCACAGCTGGTGTAGGTTGATTTAGATGTGATTGCGTAATGTGGTTTGACTTCTCTTATGGATATGCCCCATTATAGGATCAACAGGGGACTTCTAACCACTTTAGCTGAGAGGTGGCATAGCAACTGCAACACCTTCCATTTGGCCACTAGTGAGATGACAGTCACACCAGAGGATGTATATCATATACTAGGGATTCTTGTTGTTGGTGAGCTAGTTATTTACGATCACATAGAGCAGGGAGGGACTGATGCATTGCGAAGGATTTTCCATGATGATGGGATTATCGGATATGAGATCCCATGGTGGGAGATGATTGCATTATATCATCCATTATCATGTGTGCTAGTTGGATTCATTGGAGGTTTTCTATGTCCTGACCATAGGTCGAAGGGACTATCAATTGGCTGGGGTCAAATTCTAGAGGGCATGATCACGCAGGGCATCAAATATGCCTGGGGATCTTGTATTTTGGCTCAATTGTATCACAATTTGCATCAGGTAGTCTACCTTAGAATAGCTAGTCTATTAGCCGGAGTGACATTATTGTAGATTTGGGAATGGGAGCACATAACTGTCACACGGCCTATTGTAAATAGAGATCGTCCTGTTGGGAGGCCCTATTTTTTTAGATTTATAGGTCCAGTTGTCCAACCCAAGTTGGGAAAATTAGAGTACTTGCAGCGTGTATTAGATGATTTGGAGATAGTGACATGGTGGGCATACTTGGACTATGAGGATTGGCTAGATGATGACATTGAGATGTCGTATGTTTTCTCTTCCAGATACCTAATTGGTCGAACACCATATGTGATTGAGATATTCCTGGTTATAAAGGTGCTTCGACAGTATGGAAAAGATTAGGTCATGCCCCAAGGAGTGGCATTGTATGCTCAACGACAATAGGACATTCCAAAGTGGGGACTTGTGTTATCATATGATGTTGCCTATCCGAAGTATTTTAGGTTGCGACCACGGATATGGGATTACCATCCCAAGATTGTTGATGCACTGATGGCAGATGATTACACATAGTATTTCTTCACACATCCCTTCTCGAGGATATCCAACCTAAAGGAGCCAGTACCAGCCATGGATGATGATGAGGGGGCACCACCACAAGCACCTGGATAGAGGAGAGATGGAGATGGGGAGGAGGGAGATGGTGGTGATGGTGGAGGTGGTGGAGATGGAGGGGATGGAGATGATGGAGGTGGTGGAGATGGAGGGGATGGATATGATGGAGGTGGTGGAGATGGAGGGGACTGAGATGGTGGGCCAATACTGGATGTCAGAGTGGCTCGGAGGAGGAGATCCACGGTGTCTGCAAGACCATAGCATATTCAGATTTGTTTACCCTCCCATCAGTAGTAGGATTAGATAGCTTCTTTATATACATATGTGCAAACCTCATAGACACAGCTAACACATGCCCAGGCATAGATACAGGCACAGGAACAGGCACAGGCTCAGGAACAGGTACAAATCGCCTCTCTGATAGCAAAGAGAGAAACTATGAGATAGCGATGTGAGTAGGCAGGGGCCTTATCAAAGAGATTACAAAGAGTTTTTGAGGGGACTACTACAACAGATATGCTCAGAGAGGTTTAGAATTCTACCAAGGAGGCCGAGTATTATTGGTTACAATATTATGAGGCAGTTCTTCTAGAGCGGTGTGCTAGTTATGCACAATTAGTTAGTATCAGGTCAGGTCACAGACACTCATGGATGACTAGCAGAGGTGTGACTGGGCCACCTCCTAGGGATCCAGGTGCAGGGCCATCGGGTGGTGCAGTAGGTGGTTTAGTTAGTCCAACAATGTCTGGGGGAGTAGCACATAGCTCCTATGTTCTCCATTGATGTATTGATATTTGATGATGTATTAAGACCTTGATGTGTACTTTGATTTAGTCAAATACATGATGATTATTCTATCATTTTCATGATGTACCTCTCCATATTTTGAGATTATATATGAGATGTACTCGATATTACCGGTCTATTTGTTGTCTATATGCTTGTATGATGGATGCTTATGATGGATGCATTTAATTTATGTTTTATATGATATGTGATGTTTTATACGATTATGTCATGGTTATGTATGGATGCACTAATGAAATGATGATATATGGATGATGATTCCATATGTTTTTTATGGATGATGCTTTATGTTATATGAGATGGATTTGATTATGCAAAAGAGATGTAATGCACCTTTTTTTTTGTATTTTTGTAATGCAAATATATGATCTAATGCATGAATGGATGTATGATGATTCTAATGCATGTATGATATGATAATACTTTCTAATGTATGATATGCTTATGCAACTATATGTAAATGATTGTGTTTTTGTTAATGTCAAATGTACTCAATCCATTGATGAGAGAGATAAAACCATTTTAAAATGTGTTTTTGTTAATGTCAAATGTACTCAATCCATTGATGAGAGAGATAAATTCATTTTAAAATTTTCTAGCGTTGGAGAGATCTAAAATGAAAATGCAAAAGCTAATATGGATGTAATCTATCTTAACCATGCAAAACTAAATATGTGAAGTTGTCATTTTGTCAACCGATTTGTTGTGCTTGATATCATCATTGATCCTTTTAATATGTTGAAAGTTAGTAAAAAAATTGATGGTATAATTAGACCATGATGACCTAAGTACAACTTCCATGGATTTTTGATATTGCAAGGTAATACAAGCATCTAGGCATAATTGAACAGAGATGACCGGAGTATTGCTTGCGTAAAATAGGCAAGAGTTAATCCTTTTCCTATGCAAATTTGGAATGTCATAAATGATACTTTGCAGAGCATGTCCTGCAACAATTTGCACAATAGTAATGATTAACTCACAAACAACAGATAAAGAAAATATCATTCTCGATCATAGCTTCTCTAGTCCATGACATCCTTGAGTTGATCCAGAGAATTGATAACAAAAATCAAGATACAACAGTTGAACATTCATTCCAAAGTGATAAAATCATGCTTCAAAAGAGTATCATCCAGTTAGATTTGTTTTGACTAATTTTGGATGGTTAATGTCTAAAATTTGTGATTCATGTTCAATGTTGACTTTTTATCATGATTGTTGTGTTTGTTACATTGTCTTATTGTTTGTTTGTCTATTGTGTTAAGGTCACAGTATATTGCCCCTAGTGAGTTTAATATTTTTCCCCCAGTGAGAAACCAACCATTTATTATGATATGCATAATGATAACCAAGCCAGGATGAGACATGATTGTGATGCCCAAATATGTACATGAGTTTCTTTCAATGATCAAGCATAGTGATGATGAAAAGCGGACGAGTGACACGTGTGACAATAGATGGAAAAGATAATCTATCACAAATAGCACCTGTTGCCAAGTTTTCACTACTTGTTTTTATTGCACTTTTTTAGATTTTATGATTTTTTTTGTTGTTACCAAGACGCTTGTTTTCCAAGTTTTCATCAAGGTAACGATTTTTTTTATTTTTCCACTTTTTTTGTATTTTTCCTTTTTTGCTTTTTTTGTTTTTTTTTTTTGCATTTTTTTGTTTTTTGACTATGCACTGGATGAGTTAGGTGTAGAACTTCTTGAGATGAATATTGTTGATGGGTTCATCGAACAAGTCTCATTCAGGTGTAGACAACTAATAGGCTTCTGATCCATAGACTAATACAATGACAAAAGGACCTAGCCAATTGGGTTCAAAATTTCCTTTCTTTTCCCTATCCTGTTGATTACGAGGATTCTCTTTCAGGACCAAGTCACCAACCTGAAATGTTCTTGGTTTGACCTTGTGATTATAGCTTCTTGAAATCCTTTGTTGATAGGCTTTCAGGTGATCAAATGCATGCTGACAACGCTCATCTAACAATTCCAATTCTCGTAGCCTAGATACTCTATAATCTTTCTCTAAAATAATTCCCTTCAAAGAACCCGTAGGGAAGGTAGCTCAACCTCAATAGGTAAATTGGATTTTTCAAAGATCCATAGACAAGGGCATATGATGTGGCTCTTGTCGAGGTGTGGATGCTAGTACAGTAATCCCACATAGTAGGATTTAGTTGAATGTGCCAATCATGTCTAGCATTGTTGATAGTTTTCTTCAAGATTTTTAAAATGGTCTTATTGGATGCTTTTGCTTGGTTGTTCCCTTGAGGGTAGTAAGCTGTGGAAAATCGATGTTAGATGTGGAATTTTTCATAAAGTTCCTAGACATCTTGATTTTTGAAAGGTCTACCATTGTTAATGACAATAGAACTAGGGATGCCATACCGACAGATAATGTAATTCAAGATAAAAGAGGTAATATGTTTACCAGTGATGGTGGTTAATGGTATGGCTTCAACCCACTTTGTGAAATACTCTATGGTTGTGATTATGAATTTGTGTCCATTGGAAGAAGATGGGTGAATTTTTCCCATAAGATCAAATCCCCATTGACAAAAAGGCCAAGTTGATGCAAATGCTTGTAGCTCCTATGTTGGTGCATGAATGAGGTTTCCATGGACTTGGCACTTCTTGACAAATTGGAAAGACTCTTTCTCCATGTTCGGCTAGTAACACCCCAAGTGTAGGAGTTTCTTAGTGAGAGTAATACCACTTGAATGAGTGCCACAGATACCTTCATTAACCGTGTGTAAAGAAATTTCAACTTCATTATGTTCAATACATTGAAGGAGAGTACCATCGAGACCTCATCGATAAAGTATATTGGCTATCAAGGTGTTTCGAGCCGCTTGCTAGATAAAGTTTCATTTTTGGTTTCAGGATAGATCAGGTGGTAGGGTATTATCTCTAAGGTAGTTGTAGATCTTCTCATAGATTAAATCCTTAGGCTTGACTAGATGATATATGACTTGGGATTTAGGGTTATCATAAGCAGAGTTAAATAGTTGTCCCACCATAAATTCATAACGAGCTCATTTTTCTAGTATTTGTAGAAGAGAAATGGTTGCCATGGCATCTGTGGCTTTGTTGTCCACTCTTGGAATTTGCTCAAACTTGATTTCAACAAATTACTTCTTGAAGTCATCCACCATTCTTTTGTAAGGCATCAACTTGTCATCTTTTGTTTGATAGTCATCATTAACCTGATTTATGACTAGTTGAGAATCTCCATAGACTTGTAACTCTATGATTTTCTATTCCACAACTACTTTGATACCAATGATTAATGCTTCATACTCAGTTGTGTTGTTGGTGCAAGGGAACATCAACCTATAAGACTTTGGAATGGTGTGTCCTTAAGGAGTGAAAAATAAGATTCCAGCACCTAATCCATGTTGCATGTAAGATCCATCAAAGTATAATATCTACTGTTGTGTTGACATTGTGAGGACATCTACATCTGGAAATTCAATGTGCAAGGGATGATCATCTTGTAATGGTGCTTCAGCCAACTGATCTACTATTGCTTGGCCCTTGATTGCTTTTCTGTCCACATATTGGATGTCAAATTCACTCAATATCATTACCCACTTTGATAGTCTTCCTGTTAAGTTGGCTTTGTTGAGTAGATACTTCAATGGATCTATCTTGGCTATCAGTTTGATGGTATGTGTTAACATGTAATGTTGCAATTGTTGAGTAGCAAACACTACTGCTAAACGTGCTTTTTCAATGAATGTGTAGTTAATCTCATAGCCATCTAGTGTTCTACTAATGTAATAGATTGCCCTTTCTTTTCTTGTAATGTCTTCTTGTGCTAGCAAAGCTCGTAAAGATACCTCAGTACTTACAATGTAAAGAAAATTTGGTTTTCCCTCTGTTGGTGGTACCAAGATGGGTGGACTCATCACATATTGTTTTAGTTGGTTAAAAGAAACTTCACATTTTTAATCCCATCTGAAGGAAACATTCTTGTGTAGCAAATGTGTAAAAGGATGATTTTTTTTTGTGAGTTGTGCGATGAACCTTTTGATAGATTGGAATTGTCTCTATAAAGATCTTATTTGGTTGATGTTCTTAGGAGGAGGAATTTCCATGATGGCTTTGAATTTTGTTGGATCTACTTCAATGTCTTTAGCTGAGACTATATATCCTAAGAGTTTAGTTGATGTCACTCCGAATACACACTTCTTTGGATTTAAACCCACATTAAAATTTTCCAACCGAATGAATATTTTGTCCAGGATTTCCAGATGTCCTTCTCTAGTGAATGATTTTGCTAGCAAGTCATCTACATAGTCCTCCATGAATGTGTGCATCATGTCATGAAATATTATCGTCATTGTACTCTGATAGGTGGCCCCAGCATTCTTTAACCCAAAAGGCATGACGTTCCAACAAAAAGTACCCCATGGGTAGGTGAAATTTGTTTTGTCTTGGTCTTCTAGTGCAATTTTTATCTAATTATAGCCTAAAAATCCATCCATGAGTGATAGCATTGCATGACTTGTTAAATCTACAATGATGTCTATGTTAGGTAAAGGAAAGTCATCCTTCGGACAAGCCCTGTTAAGATCTCTAAAATATGTACATGTCTTGATGTTGTTATATAGTTTAGAAACTGGTACAATTTTTGAGATCCATTCAACACAATCAATTGGTCAGATGAATCCTACATCCAATGATTTCTTCAATTCTACTTTCACCAGTAGGGCAATGTGGGGATGCATTTTTCTCAATTTTTGCTTCATTGGCTTCACTCCAAGTGGTAGAGATAAATGATGCATTATAAGATCTGGGTCTATTCCAAGCATTTCAGCGTAGGACCAAGCAAAGTTGATTTGTCTCTCTTCAAATAATTTGGTGAAGCTTGGTTTTTCTTGTTGTCATGGATGCAGCTAGATGTAGGGTCTTCCCTATTTCAGTTGTACCAATGTTAATGGACTGTGTAGGTTCAACTAATACTGAAGATCTCTCATGATAATGTTTAGGAAGAGTGTCAAATCTCCCATCTGTCAGTGCCTGAGAGATGTTTTCACTGTTGGATATGCTCTTTATTTTTACTTTTTCCTAATCTAATACTGTCATTAAATGGTTTTGGCCATTAGATCAATTTTTTATATTCATCATTTTGCAGCTGAGATATTTAGCACTCCCCTTATCTTAAGTTTCATTATGAGATTCATTGGTACAACTTGTTTCAAGATTTTTAGAGAAAAGAAAGTTGACAATGGCATGGTCATCTAAAAAGATAGGGATTTCAAGCAGCTCGATTTGGTCCCATTCAATTAGTTCAGGGTGTACCAAAGGTAAGGAATCATCAGATTGGTTAAGGTCAAAATGGGTGAGTGTCATGATGGAAACTTCATCAAAGTTTTCAATAGAAATGTCAAGGTCTATGATGTTACTCTCCTCTGAATGATCTATCTCACTCAAAGTTTGATCGTCTTCACTAGAGTCATTGATATGTAGTGATCCAATTTCAAGTAGTCTAGACCCTTAGCTTTGTCCCTCCATACGTATGGGTGCATACCTTTGTATCACATCAATTTATTTTTCCTGACAAGACTCTTCGGAGAGCAATTCCCATTCATATTCATTGGAGTCTGTTTTAAAAACTATCTCGTAATTGGAGGATTCACTCACAAATCTGTTGCTTGGTTTCTTCTTTTGACTCTTCTTTGTATCCTAGTCCTATCTTCTCTTTTGAATTGGTTATGATAGGCTGTATTGGTTCCACGATACCCTCTTTTCTTTTGCTGACAGGACCTTTTCCTTCATATCCCATCTTCTCTAGGATTGTAAACCCTTTACCATATGGCTCTGCTAGTACATTGTAAGTTGATGCTTGTGATGTTTCTTCACCTTTTTACAGTGAATTTAAAACATCCTTGTCTTCAGATTCATCCAATAGGGTGCCTACTTTTACAAATGTGCCATCAAAGAGTGTGATTGGTTGTGAGGATTTTTGTCTTAAGGTTGATGGCTACCCATATGACTTAGGAGAAGGTAGGAGTTGTGAGAGACATACTGCTCAAAAGAATATTCACCCATGCCTTTATCCTTCAGCTAAACTTTTTTCTCAAATAGTCTTGACAAAGAATTTAGTTGACTTTCATTGTTTGAGGAAGTAGAGTCACTAATGCCTTTATCTTTTGACTGAACCTTTTTCTCAAATTGATTTGACAAAGAGTTTAGTTGTCTTCCATTGCTTGATGAACTAGAAGTGATAGCTTCCCTATTGTGTGGCACAAAAGTATCTTGGACTATTTTCAGCGTGTTGCAATATTGAGGATTGTTGGAATCGGCTGAAATGGTGATCTCTTGTCCATTGAAAGGGAATTTCAAGCATTGTTGATACGTTGACAGCATTTCTTGCATCTCATGGATCCAAGGTCGACCCAAGAGTATGTTGTATGTATGATATTTTTCTAAAACTTTGCAAACTATATCTTTTTGGATTGGCCCCACTTGAATGGCAAGACAAGCAGTCCTTGTGAGGCTATTTCTTCATCATCATAGGCTTTGATAGTGATCTTTCTTCTAGCATCTATTACATTTTCTGAGAATCCTAGTGTACAAACAAGCTTTAAAGTACAGATATTTAGACCAGCTCCTCCATTTGTAATGCCCCACCACACAACCCTAGAGGAAGTTGCAATTAACTACACAAACATACTAATTTTTTTTATTTTTTTTAAGAACAAATAACATAAAAGTTCACTACTCATTGCCAACAACCTCTAAGGTTACGAGACTGAGATTACTTAAAACCCAAACAAGAAACATGAATTGACAACATCACATTTAATTACTTAATAAATTAAGAATCACATACTTTCCAAACATGATTAAAATTACATCCAAGGCATAAGAGATACCTCATGATTCCAATAATCATAATTTACAATACGATTACACTCTCATTCCCCGAATGAGGTAAATCCAAAAAACATGGTTATAAATTACAACATCCACCTCAATAACAAATGAGGGGTAATAATTTACAAGTTTCCAATTGAAATGAATAAAGCATGAAAAGTAACTAGATCCCATGAGCTCTCCAACTAGAAATCTCGACCACACAAACAAGAAGAAGACCCAACAGATTAAGGTGCACGTTCCACCCAACCATGTGATACTCGAAGGCTCACCCCCCGTGCTAGGAGATAGTAACAAGGAATCCTACACAAGACCATCTACCTCAAGACACAGGCTAAAACATAACTAAACTGAATTAGATACAAGAACAACATCACTTAACACAAAGTTACAATGCTTCCAGAGAACAATGATCATGTACATCATCTGTACACCACACAATAATTGACTGACTGCTGACGTAGGAAGAGTGTCATACATAAATTGCTATGAGTTACCCTAGCTCAATCTTCCTAGGCTATCAGACCCCCATCTTGGGTTACCCTGGCTTGCCTCTACCAGCCGTCAAACCCTCATGTAAAACTATGCATCTTGTCTCATCTTGAGCCTTAAAAAACACATGCTTCATGAGAGAGGCATTCATTATCTTTATTAGTGTGAAATTTATCCATTAATTCTTTTAAATTATCACTTGATTAAACCCTAGGTGAGTTACCCTAGTGCCCCTTTGTGTGCCAGACCCCCACAAAGAGCCACTCTCCTAATGACAACACACACGGTACAAAACCACAATCCAAAGGGTAAACTAGATAAGACGACCTCTCCAACTCAAGGAGGCAACAAAACACATAAACCACTCCTTCCAAAGGAAGCACATACCACATAAGCCACTCCTAATCCAAGGAGGCACTTACTATCCCTGTTCATGAAAACTAGGTGAAACAACAGAATACCTCTATACACATTTCTCAAGGCAATTCATAAATCGAACCACCACAAAACACATCCCAACCTAGAATCACTCCTCTGGAAGACTTACTAGACAAATAACTCCATTGCCCAACACCGAGAATGAAAGAGATAACACAACGAATATACAATTTGATAATTTATTCACCTACTTTAGGATTTCCTAAATCTAAGTCAAACAACGACATAGTGCAACAAATCCATTAAATAATTAACATTATTTGCACATAATCAAAAGTAAATAAATTCCATTGCAACGTTAAGGAACTTAAACTAATAATCTAATTACATTTTCTCAATCATACAAAATGATTCAAATCAATCTTTTTAAAAAAAACATTTATATTTTCCAACTATGATAAAAAATTAATCATTTTAAAAATTCATATTTTAAATATTTAAATATTATTTAAATATATGCCCTACAAAATAAAAATCATTCAATAATCCAACTCATTACAGAAATAAAACCCTATTATTTAAAATATATATATATAATATATATATTTTTAAGTAATAATCATAAAATATTAATTTAAAATTATCATATATTATATATATAATATATTACATATAATATAAAATTAAATTAAATTAAATTAAATTAAATTAAATAATTAAATAATTAAATAATTTTTTTTAAAATAACCAATGCTTTTGGTTGGGGTCGAACCCCCCCCAAAAGGGAGGAGGACGTAGCCCATGGCTACGC